>QFET01003018.1:0-18091 GCA_003316355.1 Tuber calosporum
CTACTAGCGGTCTTTACCCCTTGCCGAAGGGTTCCCATACACCTGGCATTTGCCCTTCTCAGCCCACGCTTTTGTCTTCACTGGAGCTGTACTCATATCGTTTTGACTATATCAGCGTATTTGGGCTCCGGGGAATCTTCACGCATCGCCTCGTTGACCTGATGAGTCTATCGTGCCAATCCTGTCCACAAAGCCGGAGTCCAGGTTCGGGACGGATTTACTACGCTCGATTTAGCGTATGAACTAGGTGGCCGTAGTTACTCATTCTCTTCCACTTCATTTTTCTTGATGTCCGGGATCCTGTTCCGTTTCTACAACTATTCCGTTGTCCAGCCGACCTGTAATATATTTTGTTCCTAGAAGGCTTCTCATGATCCAGGCTAGACTAATTCCCCCTTGTCATTCTTAAGAAGTTCCTAGTTAGCGCTAGTCTGTCCACTCTTCCTTGGAGCTCTTGTAAGGATTTAGGGCTTTATAAGAACGCGAGATTGGTTGACCGTCTTCCGTACTGAGGTCCGATATATATCAAATGTGGCGCTCCGCATTCTTCTTTTTGAGTTTTAGGTTACCAGAGTTAGTCCCGGACTACCACGAGCCGCCATCCAATTTAATCGCTTCTTGCTCGCCTGTCATTCTTAGGTCTACGATACTCCCGTAGGTCTGGATTGCTTTTCGTGACTCAAACTTTTGGGTTTGAGTTTCCCACGGAGAAGAGCGGAATACCTGCTAGTTGGACCTTGTAGAGGTCGAGCCCCCTACTTGATTTCGGTTTCGGTAAGGGGTCCATAACCGAGTACCCGGTCGCCGTCGCTGCCGGTGCCTAAAAACCTTTTCGAGGTTTCATCCATGTCGTCCAGTTCCCAAATCCTGGGTTGGTTGACTTGGTTTACCCTAGTGGTATGTTCTGGTTGCGCTTTTGTTATCTGGAGTCGTCGATATTGTGGTTTGAAATTTCCCCGTTTCTGCCCTATAACCGATACTTGGGCCTGTTTCCTGCAGTGCTTCCAAGTATGGTTAGCCAATGTCCATCGTGTGCATTGATTGGCTTTTTTCCTTTCCTCGATTTTATCTTTAGGGATTCCATTATGAGCTTCAATCCAATTTGTATGCTCTACCTTTTGTCCAGCGGTGGTATTTTTCCCTTTTTCCGCTTGTTTTTTCAGTTTGTAGGCAGCTTTTTCAGCTGCCGTATAGGTTTTCCGTTTTTTATTTCCAGCATTGGTCTTGCTAGATTTAGATTCCTCCTCTCGTTTTCTTTTCGGGAAGTCACTTTTTCCCTGGTTGTTTTTCCGGAAAAGCCCTTGTTGTTCTTTGAACGATTCTTCTGCTTTGGTGACCCTGCGGACTGCCTTGATCCATTCGCTATCCAAGTCATGATTTTCATGTGATAGCGTACGCATGGCCACGATAAGGAGTTGCCGCTGAATTATGGTTCTCCAAGCGATGCCGGATACTTCTGCCTCAATGTTGTGGTTTTCCATGGTGAGGAGATACTTCTCTATGTCCCCTGTATACCTAACCTTCTCCATTTCGGCTAAGGCTTTTTGTGCCTTGTACAATACCGAGAATCGTTCTGTAACTTCGGCCCGGAAAGTGACCCAGAAATCATAACCCTCATGTTTGGGGAACCCGAGGTGCCCAGTCATTTTCTTTCGATATGTTATTGAGAAAGGTGTCACCTCGCTTCCTTCCATTCTTCCTAACGCATACTTGATGCGTTCTTCATCATTTTCCCATTGCCATGGGTGTAATCCAAAGTAGTCCTCGCAGTTTAGTAACCATACTCGCACATCCTGGGTAGGTTTATTTTCGAACTTGAAAGGTGGATCCGCTTGCCGGCGGTTGGTCCTTGACAATCCTTGCCCCAGTCGGTCGACCCATGCGTCAGCTTCGGATGCGAATTTTCGACCAGGTAAGGATCTTCGGGATGGCTCCCCCCCTCGTCGAGAGGGACCACCTTCATCTCCCGAGCTTGGATCATCGTCTCCTGGATTGGGTGCATTCGCAGGGGGAGGTGGTGGTGGTGCTTTTCCCCCACCACTGTTTCCGTCTCCTCGATCCACTCCCTTTCCCTTGTCTCTGTGGGGAATAAAGCGGAACTCTTCTCTTCCATCAGCCGTTGTCCGTTTCTCCAAAACCGGATTTTCCACCGGCTGTGGTGCCACGGTTTCCCACACACTTGGTGGGTTCCTTGCAACCTGTAGTTGCACCAAAGTTTCATTCATCCATGTCAACACTCGATGTAATTGTTCGGATGCGGCATTCTGTTGGACCACATATGCTTCCCTTTCAGCACGATCTTGTTCCAGGCGCTGGTGAAGCTCTCTTAACTCCTGACTGGTCCGTTCATGGTCCTTTTGTGTGGCTACTTGTCTTTGTAGAAGTTCGGCTTTTTGCCTAATCAAGGCCTGTTCTAGCTGGCGGTCTCGATCCAGCGACTCTTGTCCTGTTGCCTCAATGTTAGCATGAAGTTGGGTACTTACCGCTTCATGGTGCGCAGCCCGTTCTTCCTGTGCTTGCAGCTTTGCTTCCAACCGTTTGGTGGTTGCATCTTGAAGTGCGGCTGTTTCAGTTGCTAACATTTCAAGTCCCGAATTGACTTGTTTCAACTCTTCGCCAATGATTTGCTCCCCACGGGTTATCCACTGGGCATGGTGCTGGAGTTGGTTCGCCTGATCCTGAGCTTGGCCAGACAGTTCACGGTAGGCCAGATGTTGCATATCAACTGATTCCTGGAGGGTACGGTCAAAGCAACTCATTGCCTGGCCTATTCGTTCTGCTAATCTTTCCATAGCTGGATTTCTGGCGTCGGGGGGACGGGGAGTGCTTGATCGAGTTCCTGGGGCCGACTTTCTGACTCCACTTGGCTGAGAAAGGTGGTGGAGTGCCAAGGGTGACCTGGAGCGACCAGGTACGTGATCGCTCCCTACCAGCGAAAATTCTTCGATATCGGACATTGTTTAGGAGGACAGGGGGTGTCTTCCGAATCCCCACACGGATGGTGTAAAGGATATGTTTGAGGAAAAGGAACTAGATGTTCCACTTTCCTCACTATCGTAGTCAACTAGGGGGTGCCAACGGAAAGATCGCCCGTGACGTTCTTTGTAAATTTGTGAGAAATCTTGAGGTGTCGGTACAAGTTTAGGGTCGGTGAACCAGGAGGGTTGGTAGGGGTATGGTAGGAATTCGATCTCTGGAAGTGAGTCGTATAGGAGGGTTTCGATAGAGGTAATAAAGTTTGGTAGGCGAGGTTCAAGAATTGACTCGTCAAGTAGGGTGAAATCAACTATGAGCTTGTATGATTCCTGAGGAATGACTTCGAGATAGCCGATAGTCATGTATTGAGCCTTGGTAACTAGGAGAAATATCAATATACTGTTAAGGGTAGCTGATTCTAAGTGCAAGCGAATCAAACTAGGCTTAAATCTTTCTTCGTAAACGGAGAGTGTTTAGGCAGGCTCATGGGTAAAGATTTTGAGTAAAACTCATGATATTGATAAGATCTCTTCTCCGTTGCTTGATGAGGTGTAAAGCTTGGGAGGCACTTCGATATTTATATCCCACGTCTGAGTGTTCGCGGACTACATCAAATCTACCTATAACCATGTATCTTCTAACTAATTCCTCACTTCGAATTCTAGAGCGAACCCCCTTTGACCCTGAAAAATCTCTTCCCCGCACAGCTAATGGTGTGATCAGAGCTCTCCTTTCTCCGATGGTGGGTGGGCCCACTCGGTGAGAGATGTTTACCTTCTTTCTGCTGTATAAACTATGACCGTCCAGTTTGGAATCTGCCAATAGTTTCTTAGAACACCAAGGGGCCAACTTGGCTGCCGACCCAATCCGCTTCGTGCCGTGATATCCGGCTCTGCAGAGGGCTTTCAGGATGACTTGTGTTGACGATCGGCCCAATTGCCTTCTCGTCTTCACTGCCTCTCCTTATCAACATGTTACGATAGGCTTGCTTGCCTATGATAGGCATTCATTTGGGGTTCGGTACTATTCTCTGCGGAATAGGCCGAATACCACTCCCTCCTAGGTTTCCAGACGATGTTTTGGTCTCTTGACTTCAACGGGGTGTAACTCTGCGAGTTCTTAACGAAATCGCTTGGTTCATTTTCCCAGGCGTAGCCAGAGATGCCCTCTTATTTACCCTGCGGACAGGAACCGGTCGGACGGAGGGCGACGACGTATACGGTGTTAGAGAGTTGCTCTAATATTTCTTCTTTCTATGATTGTGAGCAACTGCACAAGGCGCCAGTGCTGTCGTCCGGGGCCAACGTCGGGGCCGGAGGGGGGTATTAGTCTGTGGAGTTTCAAGCTCAGAGCTCTCAAACTGCACCTCTGGGCCCTTGTGGGAGTTATGTGCCTAACAACAACTTCCTCTACTATTCCCTGAGAAAAGGATCAATTATACAGGTATAATAGAGTCAATCACACAGAATAGCTTACTGCCAGGTCCCTTAACCTAGGCTGCAGGAGAGTCAAACTTGTTCAATCATTGACTTGTTAGTAGCCAACTGCCAAGTTGATTGTAGGCTGTTGCTAGTTTGGACTTGCAGACTTGTGTGATATACATATATACAGGTATGATAGTCTATTAGTCTATCAACCTAGTGTAAGAGATAAGTCACAGTCTTGACTGCAATACTCCCTGTATGTACAACAATATATACTTGCCTTTAGTGGTACTACTTACAGCTAATTCTATGTTAACTATCTCTAGTGTGATGAAATTAATGGCTTCAAGGTCTATTAGAAACCTTAGTAATAGTTTAGTATCTGACTGTACTATTGTGTTGCATTTGAATACATTATCTGAACAAAATTAAACCTGCTCTAAGTTTCAAATGACTGGTATGATGCTGTATCCCACTAGCTACAGAGTTGTAGGGCCTATTTTCTAGCATTTTGTAATACCATTTAGTAGTAAGAAAGGTATTGGACCTTAGAGTAGCCATATCTATCCTATAGATATTCTGCAAAAAGCTATAGATTTACAATAGAGTAATATGACACATAGTATTACAAACCTCATTTCATTTGCTTATTTTTATTACTAGTTTAGCAACTAAGTTTACTTTACTAATAGGTGAATAGGGGAATGATAGGTCCTCAAGTTGGTATTAGGCATTTTCACATACTCAAGCTTAAGTGTAGCTATACTATATACTTAATATCAAACATAGACTAACTGGAGGATCAGAGTTGGGTAATTAATATCTATCATGCAGTCAGTAACTCCATTCTATCATAGCTTAATTTTCTAGGAAAGCTTAAGTAATACTGGTTTATAGTACTCATATATATTATACAATATATTCCTCGATATTAGTACTGCAATACCTGATAAATTCCAAGTATAATTGGATTACAAGGTTATAGGACCTATAATCCCATTGGCACTTGCCATATTGAACTAGAAATAGTATGATACCAAATTGTAATTGCATGGTGGGTGTACTTCAAAATGTTTCTGAGACTACAATTAAAATGTTATATTGGCTAAGTTAAATTCAGGTATCAAGAATTAATTATATAAGCAATTTGTGAAAGAATTTGGGTTTATGTTATCATAGTTTAAAGATTAATTTGACTTTAAAAGGGTATTAAGATAAAAGACATTGGAAGTTAAAACAATTATGATATAGAAAGAGTATAATATCTCAAAGATGTTTTTCGTTCCAGCTCTCTTGTATCTGTAGCACACCTATGGCTCTACAATTTATGTTTGACCAAAGCTGGGAACCCTGGTAAAGTATAGATAATTCCTTGATGATATCTATACATAATCCGTTCTGCTCTTTGTCCCTAATACTAGAATAAAGTATTACAATCTGAATTCAAAGGTTAGGGAATTGAATGTTATATGAGTTTTATGCTATATTGCCAGTTATTTTACATGTATAATTTTGCAGCATCCTATATATATTCAATAAAATTGATTTTGCAATGAAACTTACAATAGAACAAAGCATTGTATTTGGCAACCTTAATTTCTACTTACAGTTAACACTTGTGGTTTGGAAATTGCTCTGACTAGCAATAATTACTCATAAACAGCATTATCTTCCTGTTAGCAGTGTTTTTGGAGGGGTTTCGGTTCCTGGCTTTCGGTATTAGAGTTGTAGTCCTCTGCTTCACAGTTCATATTTCTGCAAAACCTACAGGAGTTCCTTAGCTTCTCTATTATCATCAATCATACTTAGGGGTTCACTTGTCTGAGTAATAATAGCGGAACTGGGCTTGCTTTGTACTCTACTAGGATATCGAGTCCTATTTTTAGCCCGTAATCCTTTAATAGTTAAGGTTTACTCACTTATACTATTATTAAATTGAAGAGTCCTAGATACCTACAAAACGTCAATTCAAATATTGGAATAGCAACCTTGTTTAGTTGATCTACCAGATCCTCACTATGCTATCAATTGTCTCAACTATATTCGATTGACATTGTTGGAGAATAATAACAATACAGAAGGTTGGTCTCTGCATCTAGTATAAAGTTGGGAAGTTCTCGATTAGCAATTGGCTGTGGGTCCTTAAAGTGGCCACCATGTGTAATAAAATAGCAAACTATTATTTCCTTTTGACTAGCCTATATATGAATAGGAGCTTCTCCATTCTTTATTCTTGTATAATACATGCCATGATTTTAATCAAAGGTTGATTCATTATAGGTTACAAGAATAATCAGCGATTGATTTTCTGGTAGACTTTGCGGAAATACCATATATAGTTCTCCATCACGGCCCCGCTTCTACTATAATATAAAGGGATTATATTGATCTAAAGGTACTATAAATATTTGTTGCCTAAATGCAACAAGATCAGGCTAGTTATGCCCATCTTTAAAGACTCTATTTTTGATCAATTTATACTTGCAGTATTGGGTATTTAGCCACTTTGCTACAGTACGAGTACACAATGATTACTGAACTGTGTCGTTAGAGGATAAAGGAAGCTTTCGAATTATAGTAGCTACATGAGGATCTAAGAAAGAGCAAGGGATTAAATCTGATAGACGTAAAGCTCCTGTAGACCTGCACTATGTAATAGCTCTTGATAACCTATATAATGTAAGTGTATCGCTAGCTGTAGCAATATCCTCTTATATTGCTAATTGGGTTTTCTTCTAATTCAAGTATGAAAAGCTTATACTGTATTTACAATATCTACCATGAGATATAGACTGACTTTGTATCTACTTATTCTCATCCTGAATAATGCATTGGGCTACTCTCACACCCTTTTCACCAATTGCTGTAACTAGGTATGCAATTTTCATTCTTGACTTTTTCTATAATGATTTTTAACAAGCTTTTTTTTTTTTTTGAAATCTCATGAATTTCAGAACTTGTGTACACTGTTTCAAATAACAACCCTTTAAAGATCACTATTTAGATTAGAGGTACTTCTGAATATCATGAAGAGCAGAATATTTAGTTAGTTAGGACTTTAATTAGTACTTTAATTTAAATAATGAGTTATAGGACTTATATATCTTCTCTAAAAAGATTATCTAACAAAAGACACAATATTCATCTTATTCCTCTCGTGATAGATATTTGCTACTCAGGGCCAATCTGTTATCACTTGGTCTATATATGAAATCATATTGACTTCTAATATATTACTTGTAGTACATCTTTCCAGAATATTCCAGTATCGATTATTAAGGTTTCAGTATAATGCATATTCCAACTATAATAATTAGATATAATTTAAATCAGAGGGACTGATCTTTTTACCCGGCACAGCAATGACAATCCCACTACCACACAAACCTAATACCTATACAACTACAACTTCTTAGAATATATTGAAATTTAGATATACTTCAATTGAATCTAAGATAGTCTACTTATCAAATATAGAGGAAAAAAATCAATAGATGGTATACTATCCTTTTGCATCTATAATAGCAACTATCCTCTTTGGCCTAAATTCCCATTGGCATTCCAAAAATTCTCCTTCTCTATCCTCAGACCAAACCTGATTCATTGCTTCTGTAAGACATTTTCTAACACTATCTGGACCCTCGTTAACCTTGTGAATATAAGGAAAGTTCTCATGCAGCTTTTCCTTGACCCTTTTCCAACAATAGTCAATAAGATTGAGGTCTGGAGACTTGGGTGGCCATTCTATAACGTGTATATTGTTTTCTCCAAACTGAGTCATAGTTTCTCTTGCAGTATATATCTTTGCACTATCCCACTAACAGATAGGATCTCCTACTGTATCCTCCACCTCCTACCAAGCATTGGCTAAACTATCTCCTATAACCTCCATTTATTCAAATCTAGTCACAGTCTTGTCAACAATAGGAATCAAGGGATCTTTAGTATTGTCTCATATGCAAGCTGCAAGTATTAGCTCGATTCATGCCCCCTTTGTAACCCCCAAAATTTGTCCTTATGCCACTTTTCTTCACATGTTTTGAACATCCAAAGACTCTTAGGATCTTTAGAATTTTCAACCCTGCCTTCATGACTAAAGAAACCCCCTTATAGTATACCTTTGTCCTATTCTTATGATCGTTTGCCTAAATTGACCTCTTAATAGTATGTTCATCCTTCAATAATGCTATTTTCTTAGCTCCCCACTCCATAAAATTAAAAGATTTGAAAGTTCGCTATAGTGTCTACCAAGAACCTTAAGGGGCACCTTGCTTGAGCAATTCTGATAGAAGCTGACAGCTTATTTTCTCAGACTCTCTAGCTAGGTAGTAACCAGTTCTGGTATGCATAATTTTTGTTCTCCTCAGGTATAGGAAAGTTTTGCTTATTACCCTTCTTTTAGAACTAGGTATCAAAACTGACAACTGTCCTTTTAGCACTATTTAAGAGATTCCCAATCTCAGAAAAACAAAGAGACATTTTTTTTAAAGCAATAATTTGCCTTTCTTAATGTTTGTGAGGTGGCTGGTCTTTGTTTGAGGGATAGTTGTTAAGGAGTGGTCAATCATGGAGGAGGAGCTTCTTAAGCTATTGTAAGTAACTTCAGATTCGAGGAAACGATCTGACCTTGTACTTGACCTCCAATGCTATTGTTATTTATTTTATTTGATGCCTGTTCTAGGATTAATTCACATTTGTACTCCTTCTTATGCTGCCAAATTGTCTATTAAGATAGCACTTCTTGTAGCAGCAGTTGGTTCCCAGGTTTCTTGTATTTTATAATATAATTATAAGCTTATTTCTAAAGTTATAAATTTAACTATCAGCATAGAAGAATTTACTTCTGGTGATGCACTATAAGGCAGTATTGGGTGAATATCTACAGTAGCATTAGCCTGGTTTGATTGCTCTAGTGTGCCACTTATGTGGCCAACTTATTAACAAATGGCTTATATTCTGTGAAATTAGAGCATTTGTTATACAAGATGTGGATATATCTTTAATTGGAAAGAACATTAAATAGGTATAAATACTTAGGTAATAGTTGTATATAATTTTAAAAAGTTTTAATTTGAAATTGTTAACCTAATATTATTATAATATTATTTTAAAATTATATGAGAATTTAAATACTCCCTAGGGTAATGAATTGAATTTTGAATTATAATATAGGTATAGGTATATATTAGGAAGAAAACTAGGTTTGAAGTAGCCAACTCATGGTTCACATATTTGGGCTATAATTTTGTGGATTTTAATATATGCCTGACGTAACATCTTTGGAACTTTTGTATTAAAAATAGCTGATTTCAAATTCTATTGTATTATTGACCAGTCGTTATATTGGAAATGAAAAACCAGTGCATTATTCTTCCGTATGTATTCTTTCAAATATGTGATTTTCTATGTATTAAACAAATAGTATTTGATGGAACAGAATTTGAAAACTGAGTTATTCAAGGGGGACATTTTGAAGTGCATGCACCATACAGTAAATACCACCTGGCTGATAATAAGCTCTTGGATTACCGATTCAACATATTTACCACTACTGTAATTTACTTTACCAGTATATTTTAAGGTATCCTACAATGACAATCATTTTTTCTTAAATAGAGCAATAATCAGTAGCTATACTACTGATTTCAATGAGTAATTATACTTATCTCTGCCTACAAAAGTTTGCATTCTGATTTAAGTCAGTGTGTTTGGATATTGTGAAGTATATTGTTTAGACTATACTACTTCTCTTTAGTATCTCATATCAAATCTTATTCTTATATATAAATGCAGTTCTATGTTATTGGAGAACCTTATAAACCATAAGATAATAAGTTGACTTGCTCCAAGCATCTGGTATCCTATAGTTTACATACTGAGCTTCATAAAAATATTTGATCTTTATATTTCAGTAATGTTACACACTTAATTATGATTTTGAAAATTTGATATAAAATCTTTTTTCTTATAGCTTAATAGTCTACTTTTATATATATCTTGTTCCAAGATTTCAAATATTTTTAAAAGTAGAATTTGTAGTCATTTCAACAATAGTAAAAATCAATATGATATTAGAAGATTTAACAGATTTTAATAACTGGTATCAAGTACAGCAAATAAAATAACATTTAAGATGAGGGCTTAGGTGTAAAATGTAATTTAATATAGCATAGTGATATTTGATGATTTACCTAGTAATGTAGTAATTTTAATTGATTAAGGGTTATTGTAAGTAAGATTAAAGATATGCCAATTATGAGTGGTACCTTGTATGATTTCTGTGGCTGTTAATAATGAACTATTCTTATTATCACAAGTTTTTCAATTTTCCAAGTTCTATTTTAATACAATTGCATTTTACAAAACTATATATATCAAATCTAGTCTCTTATTATCCTATAGTTATACAGGTAGTATATACTCTGAGTATCATAGTAGTAGTATTGATTATCAAGGTTGATTTAGTACTGGTTGGTCATAAGGGTAATTACTTCTAGTTTTATAATATTGGATTTCTAAAAACTACTGTAAATAAATAGATAGAAAGTGGTATGCTGGCTGAAAGAATGATTCAATGCTGGGGAGGACTACATCATGCATACATCTGCTGCGAGTAGTATATGCGAGAAGGCAATTTTGAATAATAGATTCAAAAGCTTTCATACCTTAACAAATTCTTAATAATGGAGAAGATGGCAATGATTAACTATCTCCTACCACTCCTGCTATCTAATAATGTAGATTTAACTAATTATTTGAAAATTCAGTACCAGGATTATCGCCCATATCAGACATATTACAAAAAGGTTAAGTACCTATTACTATTTGGAGCTATAGTATGTCAAACAGTTTTTACTATATTTTGAAAGATATCATGGTAAAGGCTCTATTACTGGTACATTACCTGGGCAAAACTCAAATCCTGAGTCGTCTATTAAATGGTAATTATTCTCGTATTTCTTTAAACAAAATACTATAAGCAGTAAATAGATTAGGTCGAGAGTTCTATTGTAAGACTAAAGGTAGAATAAGCAGGAGTGATTGAATGTAAAACTTATCTGTAAAAGTTTAGAGTTAACAAAGTTGCTCAGTATATAGAAGTGGAGGAGGTTATCTCCCTTTCTTCCCATTTAGCCTATCATACAAATTAATAAGCTCTATGATAAGTCAATTGGTTTGAGTAAGTTGATAGTTCCCAAAGCTTTTACCAACTTTTAAAGAATATGAATGGTCACAGAGACCTTGGATTTGATGAAAATTGGCAAGCCATCCAAGAATGTTTGAGATGAATATAGAATTGTGCTAAACCTGCCTATATATAAGAAAGATCAAGTACTCAGAGAGAATAACAATCCAGGTAAAGATAAGCCAAGTGTGGCCAAAGTTGTAGAGCAGAGTAGGATAGAACATCAGCGGCAATGACATCAACAGAAGTAGAGAACTTGCCCTGTACCATATGAAATTGATTTTCAGGAACCTAAATCTGTAGCATCTAGCACTAGTAGATTATTCGTTAATTTTCACCAAGTAGTTAAAATTCCAAGAATTCTCCCTTAGCCATCTGACTCACATTATCCATGACCATTCAAGTACCTAGGCTTTTAGTATTGAGAATGATGCAATTGATCAGCATTATCATACTATATTCACTACAGAATGACAGTAAAAAGGAAATATACAATTAGTTGGTATATTACATGTATGTCTTAAGAGCTATTCATAAGTTTAGAGCAAAGATTTAATTATTGGCTGATAATTAGGGAGGGCTGAATAAAGACAGAACAAGATTGTAGTACTTTGGTTAGCTTTCTGGAACTCAAGATAGCTGGTTGTAATAGGAGCACACTCTAGGAAGATGGATCATAAGGTTGAGATATTACCAAAAGACATAAGGAAAATTTTATGAAGGTAAAGATAAAAATATATGAATAAAGTGGTAAAACTTACTATTGTTAAGCTGGAGATTCACTCAATTCAAGTTCTTCTCTAGAAGATAGTTGATTATCAGAGTAGAGTGTCGTTCACCTTTACTTAAGTAGAATTATAAAGACAACAACACTGATCCATTCTCCGACTCTTAAAGAGCACCCTTTTCAAAGCATGGTTCATCAGATACATAACCTTTCCGGAATTAACGTGTGAGTTTGTGGATGGCTCAGGTGAGATCAGCCTCTTCAATCTGGAAGGCCATCTGCAATGCATTTTCATAATGTTTGCAGAAGAGAAAACCTTTCAGATTGCTTTCTTGTCAATTATCAATAGACAGTCCAACCTCGAACTCATACCTGGTTATCAGACTCAGTAGCCATATAGCATTTTGGTCTATGCAAACACTGCAGCCAACTTGGTATACTTAGCCTAAAGGCAGTTGGCCTTGAGATTGTGTCACTCCTCCTATTAGTCTCTCTACTGAGTTGGGTAAATTGGTGCTACCTAGAGCCTACCGTTTAGACAATACCTTAACTGTCACAAGACTGAACACCTCTAGAGTCCTGTAACGTCCTTCAGTAATGGTATAGTGCCTGGGCTATCGTTACTTAACTAGTAGACTTTTTCCAGACATACTTCTGTATTTTTGTAACTCCCAGAAGGCCCTTCTGTAGGACTCCCTTGCCTCTAATAGGGATATAAGGCACCTAGAGAATCCTCATAGCGCCTAAAGCTGACAATACTGACAACTTGTCCAAGTTGGCAGTCGCCCACCGCTATATATATCCTGTAGACAGCAACCAGTTAGATGGAGGGCAGTTATCTCTACAGCGTTACAGAACCTCCTTCGTGATGACAATTTTGCTTGTATTTTATCAATCATAGTGCTTTACTTCGGTTACACAAATTGCAATCCCTGGTGCCAGACTTGTATGTTAGATTTCCAAAACGTTCCAAATCACCACAGGGTTCTTATTGTAAAGGCTTGCATTTCCTATAATATTACAGCAGGGTAACTAGAGATATCTCTCCGCACACGTGGAAACTAAGATAGGATAACTTATCCGCATTATAGTACAAATCGAGTTGCAAGTTCACGTAACCCTATTTACTCTCTCGGATCTACTTATTTAACATCTATCTTGTTTACACTTGTCATGGCTACCATGATTCACATACTTATACAGATGTACAAGTCTATACTGCCCCTGCACTGCTTACTTTATTTTTCTGTCAATTGTAAGTTACCCTGTCTAAGTGATTACCTTGTCTAAGTGTGGCAGCAGGTTACCCGACCTAACTCTAGGGCAGGGTTACCCTGCCTAAGCGTGTTACCCTACTCAATATAGACCAGGGTTACCCTACCTTACTAAGTGCCTAAGTACCTTTCCTCAGTCTACGTACCTATGATTGACATATTACTTTAAAGGCATAATATACTGTTTCTCTCAATTTACTTCTAGGACCTATCGCTGGGCTGAGGTTCGGCATGCTATACCAACTGATTAAAGAGTCATTACTCTACTCCCCGCGTCCATATGTCTGTCCTTAGACTTAGACCTTCCCTCATATGGGAGGATTCCTCTTGAAGTACCACTTCCAGTACTTGGTTCATATATGATAATCCCCTGGATTAGAAGGATATTGTTTAGGCAAATACAATAACAGTTCACTTGCGCTTTCATCTAACATTTCGCACAATTCCAAAAGGTTCTCTTCACTTCCATACCCTGACTACGACAGTAGGTAATATACTAATCAGAGATGAAATTTGGACTATACCCTTCCATACTACGGATTGTCTACTATGGCTTCCACTACTTAACTCGTCTCTAAGTCAACAATGTCGGTTTCGGGTTCCTTCTTCTCAGGCCTGCCGATCAGGTCCTTGCAGTAAGGTTCAGAGAGTCAGATATTAAAGATTTGGTGATTGGCCAGCATGCAGGCAATACAGCTCGTAGACCCGTATTCCTATAGTTTGCCTGGCTGCTGCTGGACCAAATCTTTGGTAGTCTAGCTTTTCAATTCAGTGCTTGGTACGAATATTGTGTCTATCTAACATAACATGTCTGCCTTCATGGCTTTCACCTGGGCCACATTCTCTAAGGTAACATACTCCGGAGAGGGTAGACATTATTCGTCATGCTACTGCAGTTGATGTTCCCAGGCCTTCTGTAATGTTTCTCTAAGATTTTACCAAGTGCCTTCCCAATCCATAATAACTAGCTTACTGTTCAAGTATATACCTTAATGCTCAGACAGGGACCCTGAACAATTGGTCCTAGGTACAAACCTGTAATTAGCCTTGGAGAGACATACCTTAAATTATTTAGAAACTGACGAATTGTGCATGTTCTGCTAGTGGTAACAACACAGCCCAATCATACTGCTAATACGAACAGTAGCTTCTGAGGTCCTATCGCAGCGCCTGGTTGAGCCTTGCAGTTTGCTGGTCGGTTTCAGGACAGAAAGTAGTTCAGATATCCTGTTTGACTTGTATTATATCTATAAGACTGATTGAAAACTTATATATTAACCAGGTATCAGGATCAGAGATGATCGATTCTGGGAGCCTCTGCAATCGCCACACCACTTACAGAATTATAAGTACAAGTTCTTTTATAGGCACCTCCATTGCCAGTGGGTCCATATAAGCCATTATGGAACATCTGTCTACAATGACCCAAACCTTTTAATATTCTTCAGACTGTGCCAATGCTACAATGATGTCCATGGAAATAGTGTTCCAAGTCTCATGGGAACTTCAATAGGCTCCAGTAAGCCAAACTTCTTATGCTGGACAGTCTTGCTCCTTTGGCAAACGGCACACGTTCTAACATACATGGTGTGTCTTTCCTCTATCTTGTCCCTGTAGAAGTTAGCCTTAACTCATGTTAACGTCATATATGTTCTGAAGTGTCTAGTGTTACCTGAATCATGTTCTGCTTTCATGATTGTTGTTTTTAATGTCTCTTCACCAGGGACAAACTATCTGTTCTTGTTGTTAAGGAGATCCTTTTCCACATCAAAGTGGGCATTCACCCTGGTTTCCCTCTTTACCACTAACTTCAGCACTGGCAGGTAGACTTGGTCCGCTTCTGCAGCAGTATATTACTCTGATAGGAAATTGAATTTCAACAAAATCCTGGACAATTTAGAAGTCTCTGTGGCTGCAGGAGATCATATTCCTCTTGTATGAGCTACTACCCAGGGCGATACAATGTTTGTGGTACCGGGTTACTAGCCCCTACATGGCAGTACTTCCTATACAGAAATAATCCATTAGCCTTCTTATTCAGCTGGCCCTCTTGGTATATTTCCTTAAAGTTGAACGGCTTTAGAAATTCAGCCCCTTGGTGCGGCCTTACGTACAAGACCTTTGTACTATAAATGTACTCAAGATTCCTTTGGTCTGTATATACCATTATGTGGTCTTCAACAGGGTGTAAGATATAATCACATTCTTTGAAAGCTGCTACAATTGCCGTGATCTCTTTCTCCTGGACATCATAGTTCACCACCCCTAGTATGAACCTCCAACTAATATAGACTAATGGATGCCATTTCTGCTCATCACACAACTGGGACAGCACGACTCCCAATGCCAAATTACTAGCGTCCGTCTCCAACTTTGCCAGATTAGAGTCATCAAAGTGTGTCAGGATATGACCGCTAGTAAACAGTTCCTTCAGATATTAAAATGACTGCTTGCAAGTAATGGACAACTCCCATCTCTTATTTTTCTTGGTCCGATCTTTAATAGTTTTACTACCTTGCTAAATGTATTTATAAACTGACTGTAGAAATTTGCAAATCCCATAAAGCATTGGATGTTAGTGACATTCTGTGGTGTCTTCCACACCTTGAACTCCTCCACCATTCTGGTTGTCATAGATATCCACTGATTAGATATCTTGTAGCATAAGAATTCATCTGCGTATTAATGGAAGGAGGACCTCTTGATACAAACGCAAATACCTGCGTTCTGCAGTTTCTCCATTACTGGATGTACCAGGGAAACATGTTCCACCATTGTCTCTGAGTATATTAATATGTCATCCATATAGGCAATGACTCCAGCATCTAGTATGGATCTGAACATGTTATTGATCATACTCTACTAGCTAGATGGAGCTTTGCATAGCCCAAATAGCATCACAGTACATTCATACTGACTATAACAATTGTTAAAGGAAGTCTTCCACTCCTCACACAGTGCTATGTGGATGAGAGAGTAGCCATTCTCCAGGTCCAGCTAGGTAAATACATTAGCTTTTCCGAGTTGATCACATAGCTTATTGATTAAAGTTAAAGAATACTTATTAATGATAGTAATCTTATGTAATTATTGATAGTCTATTCATAACTGAAGTGTTCCATCCAGCTGTTGTACAAGGAGGATCGGCACTCAAGCAGACAAGTTTGACTTGCTGATTTTACTTTATTCTTCAATTTCTCTGATCTGGTTATAGAGTACGTCTAATTCTCACTCATAGAGTGGCTAGATTAGCTTAGAGGGTGCCTAGTCCCAGGCTCTAGTTCAATCTTATGATCAAACTCAGTATGTCGTGGGAGGGCAGTATTATTATCCTCACTGAAAATATCTCCATAGTCCCTATATTCTAGTAACAGACTAATACTAATGTCTTGGCCAGCATCGCACATATACAATGCTATTCTTAAGAGATATACTAGGCCACTATATGTGTCAGAGACCTCTTCACTTATGATGAAATCTAATGGTCACTTAGCTCCAAGAAAGTTTTTCTCGCAGTACTCGATGCTCTTCAGTGTACTCTTATCCCTATCAAAATCGGAATTTTAGTCTTCCAACTACAATATCAGGAGATACCCATCAACCATACTATCTGGCATATCAACAAGTTTGAATCTCAGGAGAGTCACATGGTTACTTAGTTTCATTCTCACCCTGTTGGTATAATGATTCCCTGTTAAGGGTAGCTGATTCTAAGGGCAAGCGAATCAAACTAGGCTTAAATCTTTCTTCGTAAACGGAGAGTGTCTAGGAAGGCTCGTGGGTAAAGATTTTGAGTAAAACTTATGATATTGATAAGATCTCTTCTCTGTTGCTTGATAAGGTGTAAAGCTCGGGAGGCACTACCATATTTATATCCCGCGTCTGAGTGTTCGCAGACTACATCAAATCTACCTATAACCATGTATCTTCTAACTAATTCCTCACTTCGAATTCTAGAGCGAACCCCCTTTGACCCTAAAAAATCTCTTCCCCGCACAGCTAATGGTGTGATCAGAGCTCTCCTTTCTCCGATGGTGGGTGGGCCCACTCGGTGAGAGATGTTTACCTTCGTTCTGCTGTATAAACTATGACCGTCCAGTTTGGAATCGGCCAATAGTTTCTTAGAACACCAAGGGGCCAACTTAGTTGTCGACCCAATCCGCTTCGTGCCGTGATATCCGGCTCTGCAGAGGGCTTTCTGGATGACTTGTGTTCACGATCGGCCCAATTGCCTTCTCGTCTTCACTGCCTCTCCTTATCAACATGTTCCGATAGGCTTGCTTGCCTATGATAGGCATTCATTTGGGGTTCGGTACTATTCTCTGCGGAATAGGCCGAATACCACTCCCTCCTAGGTTTCCAGACGTTGTTTTGGCCTCTTGACTTCAACGGGGTGTAACTCGGCGGGTTCTCTACGAAATCGATTGGTTCTTTTTCCCAGGCGGAGCCAGAGATGCCCTCTTATATACCCTGTGGACAGGATCCGGTCGGACGGACGGCGACG
>QFET01003019.1:0-16500 GCA_003316355.1 Tuber calosporum
GTCGGGGCCGGAGGGGGGTATTAGTCTGTGGAGTTTCAAGCCCAGAGCTCTCAAACTGCACCTCTGGGCCCTTGTGGGAGTTATGTGCCTAACACGAGCTCACTCCTCAGTCGTTTCGCCTCGAATACCTCTGGGTCCGATTTTCCCCCTCTTGCAACAAAGTAAATACTATTATAATACATAGATCCATTATGAACTCGATAGAGTAGGGTGAAAAACCTGCCGCGTTTGCTTGTCCACGCCTGGAAAACCTTTTCCTATCATTCAACTTCTGCCCTGGATGGCATTTCCGGATTTTCCATATGAAACTCCGCCACCAATTCTTTAGCATGCTCTAAATGCTCTGGTCGCTCCCAGGTATTTTCATCCTCTGAGCACCCGGCCCACTTAAAAAAATATCGTATTTCACGAATTTGTTTATTCCGTCCACGCACCCGTCTTGTGTGTGAGATTATTTCACTCTTCACAATACGTTCTACTTCCCGCTACAAATCCGCGTCAATCTCTTCCGGCTCTCTGCGTGGTTGTTCCCTCTGTGGCCTGGAGGAGGTGCGGTATGGTTCCAACAGGGATACATGGAATATTGGATGGAGTTTCCATCGCGGTTATATTTCCAGCTTGCAGGCGCGGTCTCCTCTTTTCTCCAATACTTTGTACGGGCCATAGAGCTTCGGACTAAGCTTTTTCGATGGTCGCTTAGTTCTGATGTTCTTTGCGTTGAGCATAACCTGATCTCCAGGTTTGATGTCAGGTTGTTCTTTTGCCTTCCGATCGTAATATTTCTTCATATTTTCTCGGGTTTGCTCTAACGCTTCTTTGGCCTGTTGGTGTATTGTCTTCATCCAGTGAGCATATAATTGGGCTCCTGGATTTTGGGCTTCTTGTTCCTTCATCCATTCAGTCTGCGGGTGGAAACCATAGTTGGCATAGAACGGGGAAAGTCCATGTACGTTTGTTGCCGAATTATTGTAGGCGTGCTCGGCTAATGGCAACAACTGATACCAGTCATTTTGATCGTAATTGACAAAGTTCCTTAAGTAACCTTCCAGCACTTGGTTGGTTCTTTCGGTTTGTCCATCATATTGAGGATGGTAGGCCATTGACATTTTTCGTTTTATTCCGAGACTTTTGCAAAGTGATTCCCAAAATTCTGCGGAGAACTTTGCATCGCTATCGGAAACGATTTCTGAGGGAAGCCCATGTAGCTTCCAGACTTCTCTTAAGAATACATTTACTATATCCTTTGCCGTTGCATTTCCTTCGAGACCGATGAAATGTGCCATCTTTGTAAACCGATCCACAACTACCATTATTTGCGTTCGTCCTTGCCACTCTGGTAGTTGTGTTATAAAGTCGGTGGAAATGGATGACCATGCTGCATATGGCACTTCCAAGGGTTGTAATAGACCATACCTCGCATGCCGCGGGGACTTATTGTGTTGGCATTCGTCACATGAGCGGACGTAATCATTCATCCAGTTGGCAATGCCTTTTCAATAGAAGTCTCGTGATGTGATCACCAAGGTTTTTTCTTGACCAAAATGTCCTGCCACCTTGGAGCCATGACATCCTTGGGGAATCGTTGTCTGTAACGCTTCGTTGGCTGGGATATATAAACGGTTCTTGTAATACATTAGTCCTTCTACTACTGTCCAGTTGGCGGGCAATGGTTTTCCTCCCTTCTCGAATTCTTCCAGCTCGCTCTTGCGCTGCTGCCAGTCTGGGTCCCCTGCGGCCGCTTGCTTGATGTTTGCCAATAATTGCAGGTCATATTTCCTTATATCTGCTTTTGATATTATGGCGTTAGACATCATGCAAGTTGTATGCCTTAATTTGGATTTTCCTTAACAGTCCTGTTTGTCAAAATACTCATTTACTTTGTGGTCGGCCTGTAGGTGTGCCACAACTATCGAGGTCTGTTCCGCTCTGCCCCTACGCGGGGAGGGGTCTGAGCTGCCGAATCCGGCACTGCCACGTTCTGTCGGTGCTAGGCTCTCGACTTCCTTTGCTTCCGAGGTATTTATATTTTCTATTACCAATTGCGCTATTTTATCTCCCTCATGCACTTGGCAATCCAGGTCGCTATGGTTTCCCATAATGATTTTCACCTCTCCAGTGTAGTCCGCATCTATTACGCCGCGTCCAATTCCAATTCCCTGTTTTGCTGCTAGACCACTTCTGGGTCTTATGCGAGCATAAGTGCCTGAGGGTAACCCAACTGCAATTCCCTTTTCAACCAGAACCTGGTTTCTTGCGTGTATTATGAACTCGTTGATTGCGTAAAGGTCGTATCCGGCTTCTATTCGTGATCCTTTAGTTGGGATCTTGGCTCGTTTGGACTGTAGTTTGATCCTCAGGTTGTTTGTTCTTGGATCGGTAGCCATAGGTGTTATTTCTTCTGGTTCATTCATGTATACCAGCGAAATTTGAAAATGTGTAGACTTGAGTATTGACTGTTCGCTATGCGCAGCTCCCTCCTCTGGACGGTACTCCGGCCGTCGGCTAGTGCGTCTGGCTTTCCTCCTCGCTTTCCTGGACGGTAAACAATCTTAAAATTGTAGTTTGCCAGTTGCTGTGCCCACTGAATTTGCCTTGGATTCCAGACTTTTGTGATTAGGAAATTTTGTAAACTTTGGTGATCTGTATACACAGTTACCGGTTTTTCCATTCCCACTAGATACTGCTTCCATTCTTTAAAAGCCTCTAATATGGCTAGCAATTCTTTGTCGTGGATTTCGTAATTTCTTTCGGCAGGACTTAGCTTCCTTGAGTGGAAAGCGACCGGGTGTAGTTTTTTGTCCTTGAATTGGGACAAAATACAGCCTAACGCAAAGTCGCTAGGATCTGTCTCTACCACTGTTTCCCTTTCCGGGTAGAAGTGACATAGTATGGTGGCAGTCGTGAATCTTTGTTTGAGTTCTACGAAAGCTGCCTCCTGTTCAGGGCCGCAGTTAAATGCTTTAGGGTCTCCCTTCAATGTTTCAGTTATTGGTTTGCAGATTTTGGAGAAATCTTTGATAAACCGCCAGTAGAAATTTGCAAAGCCAATAAAAATTTGCACCTCCTTTACCGATCTTGATGCATTCCAATTCTTTATTTTAGCAATTTTTCTCTCGCTCATGGTGACCCCCTCAACCGCGACGATGTAACCGAGAAATTGTACAGTATCCACATGGAACACTGATTTTGTCGTTGAGACGGCTAGGTCGTATTCTTCTAAGCGAGTCAGAACTCGCTTAACCAACTCGATATGTTCCTTCTCTGTTTTGAAGTAGATAAGAATATCATCCAGGTATACCACAACCCCATGATCCAAGAATTCGCGTAGAATTTGATTCATCACAGCTTAGAAAGATGCCGGCGCGTTTACCAATCCGAATGGCATAACTTTGTATACAAAGTAACCGTACCGGGTTCGGAACGCTGTTTTCCATTCATCTCCTTCCTTTATCCGTAGGAGGTGGTATCCATCTTCCCAATCGAGTTTAGTGAATATCTTTGCTCCTGCTACTCTATCGCGGAGTTCACTCATTAGAGGGAGAGGGTATTTATTTGCGATGGTCAACTTATTTAGTTGACGGTAATCCACACACATCGCATTGAACAATCTGGTTGTAGGACGAATAGGATTGGAGCCCCGGCTGGAGATTTACTCACTGTAATCTTTCCTTGATCCTGCATTTTTTGCAGGTATTTGCTGAGTAGATCCAACTGATGAGCTGACATTGGGTATATAGGTCCCCAGGGCGGAACAGCTCCTGGTACCAGGTCAATGGCATGGTCGAAGTTTCTGCGACCAGTAAGTTTCTCTGCCGTTTCCGTGGCGAATGCCTTTTTGAACTCATGGTATTCGTGTGGGATTACCAGGGGATGGGACGGTTGTACCGCCTCAGGCATTGTTCGTACGATTTCTATTCTTCACACGTACCTGGCTTCAGGGTCATGAGCCACAGTTTCGTCCCATTCAAATAATCCTTCCATGTCTTGTTCTTGGACATGGGTCTGACATTGTTCATTATTGAAGCGCCATTTCTTTGGATCTTCAATGTATGTAATGGGGTGTTACTGATGCCACCAGCCAAAAGGGATAATCAAGTCATATTTCCCGGCTGGTACAATTTCGCATGTAATGTGCGATCGAGGTGCGTTCGTTCCTATCTCTAATAAGACAGGATGAGTGTAATGTTTTCCACCGCCTAGGGCAGGTGTTCCTTCAAATGTGAGGATATTTTTGGTCTCAGCGTGTGTATTGTAAGGAATCCGAAACTGGTTTACTAGTTTCTGATTTATGAGGAATATATTAGATCCAGAGTCTAATAAAGCGTGTGCGGGTATTCTCTGGCGATTTGCCTCTAGTGTTACCCTGCCTTCTGGGCAGGTGTAGAATTGAGGTACTTGGGCCTCACTTTTGTTTTTCTTGTTTTCGCCACTAGGGGCATGTGCGGGCCGTTTTTGCGATATAGTGTCAATCGTTGATAGTGATAACTGCAGGTGTTTGTTACCATGCCCGCACGGTTTCGGCTACTGAAGCCTCCTCAGACAAACTAAACCCTTTCCTTTGGTGTACTGGGCAGCCCACTACTAGCGGTCTTTACCCCTTGCCGAAGGGTTCCCATACACCTGGCATTTGCCCTTCTTAGCCCATGCTTTTGTCTTCACAGGAGCCGTACTCGTATCGTTTTGACTATATCAGCGTATTTGGGCTCCGGGGAATCTTCCCGCATCGCCTTGTTGACCTCATGAGTCTATCGTGCCAATCCTGTCCACAAAGCCGGAGTCCAGGTTCGGGACGGATTTACCCCGCTCCATTTACCGTGTGAACTAGGTGCCCGTAGTTACTCATTCTCTTCCACTTCATTTTTCTTGATGTCCGGGATCCTGTTCCGTTTCTCCAACTATTCCGTTGTCCAGCCGACCTGTAATATATTTTGTTCCTAGAAGGCTTCTCACGATCCTGGCTAGACTACTTTCCCCTTGTCATTCTTAAGAAGTTCCTAGTCAGCGCTGGTCTGTCCACTCTTCCTTGGATCTCTTGTAAGGATTTAGGGCTTTATAAGGACGCGAGATTGGTTGACCCTCTTCCGTACTGAGGTCCGATATACATCAAACGTGGCGCTCCGCATTCTTCTTTTTGAGTTCTAGGTTCCCAGAGTTAGTCCCGGACTACCACGAGCCGCCGTCCAAGTTAATCGCTTCTTGCTCGCCCGTCATTCTTAGGTCTGCGATACTCTGGTAGGTCTGGATTGCCTTTCGTGACTCTCGCTTTTGGGTTTGAGTTTCCCACGGAAAAGCGCGGAATACCTGCTAGTAGGACCTTGCAGAGTTCGAGCCCCCTTGTTGATTTCGGTTTCGGTAAGGGGTCCATAACCGAGTACCCGGTCGCCGTTGCTGCCGGTGCCTAAAAACCTTTTCTAGGTTTCATCCATTTCGTCTAGTTCCCAAATTCTGGGCTGGTTGATTTGGTTCACCCTAGTTGTAGGTTCTGGTTGCCCTTTTGTTATCTGGGGTCGTCGATATGGGGGTTTGAAATTTCCCCTTTTTTGTCCTATAACCGATACTTGGGCCTGTTTCCTGCAGTGCTTCCAAGTATGGTTAGCCAATGTGCATCGTTTGCATTGATTGGCTTTTTTCCTTTCCTCGATTTTATCTTTAGGGATTCCTTTATGAGCTTCAATCCAATTTGTATGCTCAACCTTTTGTCCAGCGTGGGTATTTTTCCCTTTTTCCGCTTGTTTTTTCAGTTTGTAGGCAGCTTTTTCAGCTGCCGTATAGGTTTTCCGTTTTTTATTTCCAGCATTGGTCTTGCTAGATTTAGATTCCTCCTCTCGTTTTCTTTTCGGGAAGTCACTTTTTCCCTGGTTGTTTTTCCGGAAAAGCCCTTATTGTTCTTTGAACGATTCTTCTGCTTTGGTGACCCTGCGGACTGCCTTGATCCATTCGCTATCCAAGTCATGATTTTCATTTGATAGCGTACGCATGGCCTCGATAGGGAGTTGCCGCTGAATTATGGTTCTCCAAGCGATGCCGGATACTTCTGCCTCAATGTTGTGGTTTTCCATGGTGAGAAGATACTTCTCTATGTCCCCTGTATACCTAACCTTCTCCATTGCGGCTAAGGCTTTTTGTGCCTTGTGCAATACCGAGAATCGTTCTGTAACTTCGGCCCGGAGAGTGACCCAGAAAGATAACACTCATGTTTGGGGAACCCAAGGTCCCCAGTCATTTTCTTTCGATATGTTATTGTGAAAGGGGCCACCTCGGTTCCTTCCAATCTTCCTAACGCATACTTGATGCGTTCTTCATCATATTCCCATTGCCATGGGTTTCTTCCAAAGTAGTCCTCGCAGTTTAGTAGCCATCCTCGTACATCCTGGGTAGGCTTATTTTCAAATTTGAACGGTGGATCCGCTTGTCGGCGATTGGTTGTTGACAATGCTTGCCTCAGTCGGTCGAACCATGCGTCAGCTTCGGATTCGAATTTTCGACCAGGTAAGGGTCTTCGTGATGGCTCCCCCCCTTGTCAAGAGGGACCTCCTTCATCTCATGAGCTTGGGTCATCGTCTCCTGGATTGGGTGCATTCACCGGAGGAGGCGGTGGTGGTGCTTTTCCCCCACCACTGTTTCCGTCTCCTCGATCCACTCCCTTTCCCTAGTCTCGGCGTGGAATAAACCGGAACTCTTCTCTTCCATCAGCCGTTGTCCGTTTCTCCAAACGCGGATTTTCCACCGGCTGTGGTGCCACTGTTTCCCATACACTTGGTGGGTTCCTCGCAACCTGTAGTTGCACCAAAGTTTCATTCATCCGGGTCAACACTCGATTCATTTGTTCGGATGCGGCATTCTGTTGGACCACATATGCTTCCCTTTCAGCACACTCTTGTTCGAGGGGCTGGTTAAGTTCTCTTAACTCCTGTCTGGTCCGCTCATGGTTCTTTTGTGCGGCTACTTGTCTTTGTAGGAGTTCAGCTTTTTGCCTAGCCAAGGCCTGTTCTAGCTGGCGGTCTCGATCCAGCGACTCTTGTCCCGTTGCCCCAATGTTAGCAGGAAGTTGGGTGCTTATCGCTTCATGGTGCACAGCGCCTTCTTCCTGTGCTCGCAGCTTTGCTTCCAACCGTTTGGTGGTTGCATCTTGAAGTGCGGCTGTTTCAGTTGCTAACATTTCAAGTCCCGAATTGACTTGTTTCAACTCTTCGCCAATGATTTGCTCCCCACGGGTTATCCGTTGGGCATGGTGCTGGAGTTGGTTCGCCTGATCCTGAGCTTGGCCAGACAGTTCACGGTATGCCAGATGTTGCATATCAAATGATTACTGGAGGGTACGGTCGAAGTAGCTCATTGCCTGGCCTATTCGTTCTGCTAATCTTTCCATAGCTGGATTTCTGGCATCGGGGGGACGGGGAGTGCTTGATCGAGTTCCTGGGGCCGACTTTCTGACTGCACTTGGCTGTGAAAGGTGGTGGAGTGCTAAGGGTGACCTGGAGTGACCAGGTGGGTGATCGCTCCCTACCTGCGAAACCTCTTCGATATCGGACATTGCCTTGTCCATATCGACGGTCAATTGTTGGGAGGACATTGTTTAGGAGGACAGGGGGTGTCTTCCGAATCCCCACACGGAAGGTGTAAAAGATATGTTTGAGGAAAAGGAACTAAATGTCCCACTTTCCTCACTGTCGTAGTCAACTAGGGAGTGCCAACTGAAAGATGGCCCGTGACGTTCTTTGTAGATTTCCGAGAAATCTTGAGGTGTCGGTATAAGTTTAGGGTCGGTGAAACAGGAGGGTTCGTAGGGGTAAGGTAGGAATTCGATCTCTGAAAGAGAGTCGTATAGGAGGGTTTCGATCGCGGTAATAAAGTTTGGTAGGCGAGGTTCAAGAATTGACTCGTCGAGGAGGGTGGAATCAACATTGAGCTTGTATGATTCCTGAGGAATGACTTCTAGATAGCGGATAGTCATGTATTGAGCCTTGGTAACAAGGAGAAATATCAATATACTATTAAGGGTAGCTGATTCTAAGGGCAAGCGAATCAAACTAGGCTTAAATCTTTCTTCGTAAACGGAGAGTGTCTAGGAAGGCTCGTGGGTAAAGATTTTGAGTAAAACTTATGATATTGATAAAATGTCTTCTCCGTTGCTTGATGAGGTGTAAAGCTCGGGAGGCACTACGATATTTATATCCCGCGTCTGAGTGTTCGCGGACTACATCAAATCTACCTATAACCATGTATCTTCTAACTAATTCCTCACTTCGAATTCTAGAGCGAACCCCCTTTGACCCTGAAAAATCTCTTCCCCGCACAGCTAATGGTGTGATCAGAGCTATCCTTTCTCCGATGGTGGGTGGGCCCACTCGGTGAGAGATGTTTACCTTCGTTCTGCTGTATAAACTATGACCGTCCAGTTTGGAATCTGCCAATAGTTTCTTAAAACACCAAGGGGCCAACTTGGTTGTCGACCCAATCCGCTTCGTGCCGTGATATCTGGCTCTTCAAAGGGCTTTCAGGATGACTTGTGTTCACGATCGGCCCAATTGCCTTCTCGTCTTCACTGGCTCTCCTTATCAACATGTTCCGATAGGCTTGCTTGCCTATGATAGGCATTCATTTGGGGTTCGGTACTATTCTCTGCGGAATAGGCCGAATACCACTCCCTCCTAGGCTTCTGGACGTTGTTTTGGTCTCTTGACTTCAACAGGGTGTAACTCTGCGAGTTCTTTACGAAATCGCTTGGTTCTTTTTCCCAGGCGTAGCCAAAGATGCCCTACTATATACCCTGTGTACAGGATCCGGTCGGACGGACGGCGACGACGTATACGGTGTTACGAGAGGTGCTCCAATATTTCTTCTTTCTATGATTGTGAGCAAACTGCATAAGGCGCCAGTGCTGTCGTCCGGGGCCAACGTCGGGGCCAGAGGGGGGTATTAGTCTGTGGAGTTTCAAGCCCAGAGCTCTCAAACTGCACCTCTCGGCCCTTGTGGGAGTTATGTGCCTAACATTCCCACATCTAGAAATCTGGTTCCTACTTGCATCAGATATTGGGGTCGTATATTTCCAACAGCTAGATTGTAGATGGGCCTTCTAGAGCCATAAGCTAAACAATATGGCACCTGTAGTGCCACTATCGAATAGATGTAGTACCTCTTCACTGCTTCTTTGCTTATGAAAATTCCTGTCTAACCTGAGTTTTACGTCTATTGACCTAGTAAGGCGTGGAGGGCCCCCTTGACTTGGCAACTCACAGGGTCTTTCTTCACTAACAGACTTTGTTCTTTTAAGCGTCATAATGTATCTCATATTTTAATAAGTATATTTTGGTTATTTACTATCATGCCTGCAAGATTTCGGGTGTTCTACCTTCTTCTGATAAACCTGCCAAATATTTTTAATTGCTAATCAAGGCCTTCATTATTCATGTACATAAGTGTCAACATATAAAGCTTCCAGACTATTCCTATTGGTCTTCCACAAGTTAAGCACTCAACAAAGGAAATTAGAAATAACACTTCAAAACCGTACACCAAAGAAACTCTGATCCCAAGTCTGTACTAATAGTATCGAATCTGGCCTGCGCTATAGTATGTATGAAAGGCTCACCGAGTTCAATGTCTCATTCTTTCCACTATTTTCCTCCAGTCTAATTGTAAGTCGTACCAGTCACCTATTCGGGTTTCCTTACACCTTGTCTTGTCTGGCTTACCTACTCACTACCATTTAGTATCAACTTCTAATATTAGTGGTCATCACTGGAGTTTGGCAACCTTTTTGGTAATGGATGGTAGAGCCTCAATCCACTGATGCTGGGTTACTGTAGTTGCAGAGTTTCCAGTCTCAGAGGCAGTACACTAGCGCAAAGGGTTTAAGGGATTCTACTATTGGTTCTGAAGTAGTAAACTGTTTCCAATGGTGAGGCTCCTTTACCTACTGGGAGCATTGTATGAACTGACAGCATTTGTCAATCAGAGTTGTGGCAATATTAAGATAGTTGATCTTGTAATCTGATTTCTTAACCCCGGAGGGGTTGGCTGCAGACATTTGAGGCCAAGGATTTCAGTTCCTAGATCCACGCTCCTTTCTTGCATTGTTGCTTAGTCACTGATGACCTGTCATTGCCTCGCTCATATTAGGTAGTTGTTTTCTTAACAACCGTATGGTTGAAGAATGCAAAATCTTCCAGCTGGGTGCCAGTGTTGTAATGCAGCTTAAGGTAATCAATGCTTTCTTTGTGTGTGGAGTATTTAACTCCCAGGCATTCCGCAACTCAGCAGTCAAACAAATGTGGTCATTATCCTGCACAAATACCGTATCAGAATATAACTCACTCGCAAGCTGTTTCAGTTCATTGACAAAGCAGTCTACTTTTCCTTGCTTGCTTGTTAAATCATTCAATTTGTAAAGAGTATGATCCAGATCTGAGTGGCTACCTAAATTGCAGTCATAATGTTTTTGGAAGCCATTGTAAGTAAGTAGTTCCTTACTTGAGTTAAAGGTGACACTAACCAGCTGAACAGCAACATGGCTGATGTGCACATAGATGCAGTTGTACAACTCATTTGCAGCTCCTTCTTGAACCACGATGATCAGGCGGACTTTTCTATATCCAAGAGCTCAGAGTATGGATAGTAGTGAAAAAAACCTTATCTCCACATCTTGGATGAATTGCTGGGTGGTAAGCAGATCTCTATTGAACTCCTTAATTCCTCCCTTCTATCGTTTCTTTTACAAAGTATGGGATTTCTTGTTGGACTTGTAAAGATAGTCCGTTAAGGCTTAATACCCCTCATCATTCACTCACTTCGTGATGTCATTCCATTGCGACTTACTTTGACTGAAAAATCAGCTTAGATTACACACGGAGGAGGAGGAACGATTGTTGCGGCTAGAGGAGTAGGAATCACCCTTGTCTCCTCTATCACTAATCTTCCCGCCTCCTGGTATTATATTACCACCTGTTCCACCTTGGTTGCCCCTATAGTACCCCAAGGTTCATCTTAGCCACTAAAGTTGACCTTTGAAGTAGGTTTGCTGGTCTCCAGAGGGGAGAATCATTCAACTGGTGATCGAGGGGGGGAGGGTTCTCGTGCTGCAAGAATATTATTCACACCCCTCTGAACTAATTGTTGCAAGTTCGGGCAAGTTCTAACAATTGTATGATGGTCTACACCATAGACACGACAATGGATCATTTTCAACTTCAGACATACGGGCGAATCATTTAGCATTTCACTAGAGCCCTTTGTACTGTGAGCCTCATGGTGGAAAACATGCCTGGCGGTCATTACTCGATCCTATAAGAAGAGGAATAATAAAGCGTATATACTACGCCCCTGCACCTAGAAACCCTGCCCTGCCTGCACTGCCTGCTGGCTTTGGGGGGCCACTGGTCTGCTTAAAGGAACAGGTGTGTCAGGATTTTATATTGTGGCCGGTAAGTATGTTGCCTCTGCTACAGTATATGGTCTTTCAGCTTCTAAAACAATTGATAAAGTCGATTTGACTTCCAGGAGGGTCATCACCATTGTTGAAGTTTTAGATTTCCCAGGTCATTTTTCTTTATACCCCAGGCCAGGAGTTAAGATATCCGTATATAGCCTAAAGAGCTGGAGAATTAACAGGGGAGGCGGGCTTCAACCGCAGGGGCAAATGGGGAAACGAGCGATGTCCCTATAGTCAGGTCGAGTCCTAAAGTTTCCTGTTCATGTATAGTTAAATTTGTGTGATATTTCACATTTGGGATTACCTCCGCAAAATGTGGAGCAACGCTAAGTTGACCTGTATGAACTAAGGGAAGTATAGAACCTTACTCTATCATCAATTCATTTGCAGAGTCAATATTGACTCCTTCCCTCACAGCCCACAAAAGGGCCTCCAATCAACCTTTTAGTAGTTAAGGAGATATTACTTGCTGGCGATAGGTGTTCTGTACTCGCTGAACCCAGTCTATAGCAATGGTGACCATTTTTTCTTCAAAATAGGTCTGCTTTGCTTAGACAAAGGTTTGAATTTGGGACTGTGCTTCTACTAACCTATGGCCTAGTTCATGTGGGATTTAATTCCCTAAGATATTGCAGGTAAATCGTTAAAAATATAGTATACCTTTAGAGAACCCCTCAGGTACCATCAAAGAGTGATAGTGTGTGATAGATGTCTTGAGTACCCTATGATGGGGGACTATGGACATCTGTCATACCTCAGGCACCTGAATTAGAGCTGCCTTAATCAACATTGTAACTAATTCCTAATCCAAGCCTAGTATGTCTGCGATAACATCGTAGTCTAAGACAGGACTGAGAGTGTGAGGTTTGGCAGTTTGTTGTAAATGTGAAAGAGACATTTCAGATATAATACTTTCCACCCTAGGCTACTTGTTCCAGACAAGGATACAAGTACTTGGATATATCTGGTAGGGGTCTCAGAGAGTAACAATTCTCACATGAGAATTAAGCCAAGAGGTTAACAATATACTGTGACAGGTGCAAACTGTAGGAAGATGCATCCGAAGGTTGTGACTGTAATAAAAAATAAACCTAAGATACACAGGAGGTAATGATAAATATATATGAATCATCCGGTTAAAGTTGATCTTATGGAGCCAGAACTGAACCAAATTTAAATTCTTGTCTAGAGGATAATTGATTATCAAAGTAGACTGTGGTTCGCATTTACTTAACTAGAATTATAATGCCTAGAACACTTATTCCTACTCTGACTGTTGAAGAGCACTCTTCTTGAAGCAGAGTTCATCTGTCATATAATCTATCCTGAATTAACTTGTGGGTTTGTTGAACACTTGGGTAAAATAAGTCTGTTCAATCTGAAAGGCCATGTGCAATGCATTTTAATAATATCTGCATGAGAGAAAACTCTTTCAGATTGCTTTCTTGTCAATAGCCAACTGACAATCTGAGTTTAGACTCATACCTAGTTATGAGACTCAGTAGCTTTATGGCTTTTCATCTATGCAAGTAGTACAACCAACTTACTCTACTTGCGCAATCTGTAGCTAGTCTTGTCACTGACTAAGTCTCAAAGTAAGTGTCTCTACCCTGTTAGCGAAAGGGGCACTACCTATTGCATACTGTTCTGAAACCACCTTAAGCATAATAAGACTGAACACCATTAGAGTCCTCTAACGTCCTTCAGTAATTGTATAGTGCCTCTACTATCATTGGCAACTAGTAGAGCTTAATCGAGATATACTTCTGTTTGTTCCCAAATCCCAGAGGGCCCTTCGGCAGTACTCCCATGCCTTCCATAGGAATATAAGACACCATAAGTGCCCTCGGAGCACCTACTGGTGTCAATACTAATAACTTGCTTGGATTGGCAGTTGCTCAACACTATATTTCGCCTGTGTACAGCATCTGGTACGATGGATGTCTGTAACCTATACAGTGTTACATAACCTTATTTGTTGTGCTGAATTTGCTATTATTTTAGCAATTGTAGTACTTTACTAGGATGACTAAAATTGCAAACACCGGGGCTAGAGACGGGTGTTTGGTTATCAAAATATGCTAATTTTTTTTTTTTTTTGTTAAATCCTAGAATTTATTTGCTTAAATAGGTGCAAACCTCTGCTATAAAGGTCCTCCAGAATATGCACTCAGGCAGGTGGAGTTGCACATCAAACCGACACCCTCATCGTACTATCCCTGGACCTTTCCCGCAGGATACACATGATTTGGCCCAGAGGTATGTCAGTCAAAAACCTCTTCCACTGGCCTAATGAAAAAACACAAGCCGCCCCAAGATCCTATGGCATGGAACCAACCACACATCCCATACAAAAATAGGTGTCCACACTGAGCTAAGCTGCCGAGAACTGGAAGAAAACCCCTCACACCCTCAGCAAAAAAGCAAAAATACAGGTCCAAAAAAGTATAGACCGGAAGCAACAAGAAAACCCACACCGTAAATCTGCTCCACCACTGTCCAGGTCCCGATAGGCAACCCGCAGTAAACTCCCTAAAACAAAGGAAAACCCACCAAAAGAAACCTCACTGATCTTAACAACTCTTCTTGTTTTCAAAAGTCCCGGCTCATTAGAGCGCAATATAGGGTAACCAGCAACCATTGTGCTCTGCTCATGGTGCAGGGAAACCATAATTTTCGCTAGGGGAGTACTGGCCCAGGCAAATCACCTCCCATTGATATTGTAAAAACCTGGCTCACCTGACAGTGAGTAGCCTGAGACAGTGCAATACCGACTGCATTTCGCCAGTTTTGTCAGCCCGCTATGGATCGTTTTTAAAGTTCTACAATGAAGTTACCCCAGGCCTATCAAGCCCCAAAAGTTCAGCCATGGGGATTGTGAGACTATCGTTCAGTGTTTACCTCCATTCCCACCTTCCCAAAAGGGAAAGTAAGAAGAGATGTGAGGAAAATCGTGGAAAAAGAGCTTGATCAAAATATGCTATTTCAGCATCTGGTGATTATAGTAGAGTGTCGCATTTCGGGTAATGTTAAAGTAGGGAACTTGAGATTTCTCTCCACTTACATAGAATTTAAGGTAGGGTAACTCATCCTCATCTTAGTCCATAATTGTGCTTGAAGTCCAAATAACGCCTATTTACATCTATGGAACTACTTGTATACCATTTACCTTGTTTATACTTCTTGTGGTAACCATGATTCAGGTAGTTATTAGGATATACAAGGCCATGTAACACCTGTTCCACTTACCTTATTTTCTGCCAATTATTAGTTACCCTGTCTAAGTGATTACTCTGACTTACTGGGGCAGCCAGTTACCCAGTTCAACTAGGTTATCCTACCTATTTTTGCTATAGGGTTACCTTACTCAAATACAGACCTGTGTTACCTGGCCTTGCTGAGTTACCATACCTAACTGAGTGCCTAAGTATCATACCTTTCATAAATCTTAGTATCTATATTTGTCATGTTACTTTACAGGCCTAATATATTGTGCATCTTGATGTCCTTGTAGGACTACTGGCTACGCTAAGGTTCGTCAGGCTATACCAACAAATTCACTAGTTGTTATACAGGGAAAGTATTTTGGAATTTCACATAATAAGATATACAAAGAATAGTATTTTTAGTGAATTAGAAACAGTTAAGCTAAAAGCTAATAGAAATAAGGATTGAACTTCAGAGATGCATGTGGAGCTAGTTTATACTAGTGATAAAGCTAGTAAGATCAAGGCAGTATGACGTTTCAATCATCCTTCAGAAACAGTATTTTATACCTGGGAATCTACTACTAAGATATTTTTAAAACCACAGCAGAGTATTCAAATATTACTTTTCTTTCACTTTGCTTATGGAGATACAGGTATAGCCGAGGTTAAGAGACTACCAGATGATGAGTAGACTTAAATTGATTAACTAAAATGGAACTTTGATTTAGTGCAATGTGAAGTATTGCATAGATTGGCCTGCAAGAATAAGGTTTGAAATCTGAAATAGCATGATCGGTGGTACAAAATCGTACTTATACTCCATCTTTGTTCTAAAATCAATTGTACTACTCTAAGCTAATAGTAGAGTCAATTACTACCGTTTATGCAAAGACAAATGCTTAGGCAATAAATGTCCAAGATGTTAAGCAGGGTGTCACAAATCGTGACTTAGCAATATGGAATATTTCACATGACTCACGATTTGTGAGATCATTTATGATTATGATGTTTGATTTGATTTATATTTATGGTTTCATGAGTCACGCTTGTGAGGTCAAATGATGTTATGACTTTCGCACCTGACTACAAGTATGAGTCAGGGGTTTCACGCTTGTGACGCGATTAGCGCACATGACCTTTTATGGAACTTGGATATTATCGGGATTGTATAATATGACTCAAATTGTGAGTCATAGGATGTTTGTTATACTATGACTCACGCGGCAGTCATAGTAAAGAGGTGACTCATAGTATAGTCACCAGGGTTAGGGTTGGGAGAAGAGCGCCTATATAAGGAGGATCACGGACACAGACAGCTAGCCACGCTCCGCTTCCCCTATTTTCCTACCCCTACATTTTCAACACCACGGTTAACTCATTTAACTTCACGATCCCCTCATTCCTGCCTTGACTTAGGCTTCGCGTCCCTAGGCATAGGCCATGGATCCTTCTCGCCCCTCTTCGGTTCAGTGCTCCCATGCCCTTTCGCGTGAGGGGTCTCCTCACCCCACCCTCCCAGTCAACTCCTAGTTTATTTCTTCTTTTCTCCAGGAAGCCCTTTCTGCCATCAGCTGGCGTGAAGGACAAGTCCCCCCCCTCTCCACTGAAGACCTGTACGACTTCTCTACTGCAGAAACCTTTCTTCTTCCTCTGGTTTGCTCCGCCTTGCACGGCCTCGTCACGGTCAACACCAGGTTGGACAAACTCACCTCTCTTATCCGCGACTGTACTCCGGCTGCGCCAGCCCCTCCTCAGAATGGAGTTGACACCCTGCGCTCTGATCTTGCTTCCCTTCACTCCTCTCTCCGTGACCTGTCACATAGGGTCACCCACCCTCAGTCTACCACCCCCCCTCCCCCT
>QFET01003021.1:0-28609 GCA_003316355.1 Tuber calosporum
GGGGGGGGGCGAGACAGACCAAGTATTTCCGAGAATCTTGTTGCCCTGTTTTTCCGCCATACGGTAGAACATTGCGGATTTCATCTGGTGATTGGATGGAGTGGTTAGTTAGTTGTGACCTGCATTTTCCTTTTTTTTTTTTTTCCTTCTCTTTTTCCTAGAGGAGAGGAGGGGAGGGGGAGTTGCGGTGCATGGCATTAAACATGGCATTAAGCATGGCGCTATATGTAGCTGCCATGCTAGAGGGCAGAAAGGGAAACAGCGAACGGGAAAAGCAGGCAGAAATGGTGTATATATATGTATGTAAGGTAAGAGGGTGAAGGATATAACGGCTAATCCCTCTCCCTCTACCCATCCATCCCCTCTTTCTTTCTTTATTTCTTTCTTTATTTCTTTCGTTCTTTCTTTCTCTCTGCTACACCCTTCTCCTTGTCCTGTATCTTCATTTTTCCTTTTCCCTTTTTTCTTTTCTTTTTTTTTTTTTTTTTGAAAAAATCCAATCGAGCGAATAGTGGAACGAACCTTATCCTTCCGACACCCAAACCCTTCGAGATAACACCAGGCAACCTCGTTCATGGCATCCGAGTCACCGAGATTCGCCGCCGTCTCGTAGTACTCCCGCGCCGCTATGGGATCCTTCTGCACGCCCCAACCGTGACGGAAGCAATTCCCCAGCTCAAATATCGCGAGCACGAGCTCGCCTTTTGCGCTCCCGCCCTTGGCCATGCCAGCTTTTAGGGCCAGCTCTTCCACAGCAGCGGAATTGCGCGCGGCGGATTGGAGGTAGGTCAGTGCGCGGGGGAGGTTTGGTTCTATGCCCCAGCCGTGACTTTTATTTTTTACATTATGTTAGATGATTGTAGTTTTTTTTTTGGGGGGGGGGCTTACTCACCGGAGGGCGAGTCCATAGAGCACTTGAGATAGTGGGTTGTTCGGACCATCCGGATCTGCGAGACGTCCAAAGATTGCTGTAGACTTTTTCAGTTCTGTTTTCGTTATGGTTAGTTAGTATTCTGTCTAATTTATCTATCCATCACATCACATCATATTATGAATCTTCCCCGCCCGATCAACCAAACATATGTCAATGCGGGTATCGCGCAAGAGCGTATGTTCATGATAGGACAGAAAGGTACATCAAATTTTCGTATGAAATCAAGGAGGGGGGGAAGAAAAGAAAAAATGAAAAGGTGATTATAAAAACTAAACATAAACATACCTCCGGCCTCATGTAATCGAATCGCCTCTTGAATATTATCCTATCGTACGGCACCCCACACACATACCCACCAAACCAATTAACCAAAACCAATCCAAAAACCGACCAACCAACCAACCAAAAAATCACCGCAAACCCTCCCTCCTTCCGGAGCGAAAAAAAAAAAAAAAAAGGGAAGGAAGGAGCTTACATCGTTATGAGCAACCACCTCCTCACCACCATACCCCTTAGGCACAATCCCAGAACTCGGTTGCCCGCTCTGAGCAAGTTTCGCCGCGCGCAGCTCCCATTGCTGCTCTTTATCGCCGGTGATAGAGATGCTGGGTAAGTCCGCGGGCACGTGCGCCGACGAATTGGATCTGTGACGGGGGGACAGAGTGGAGAAGCTCAGTCTCCTGGGAGATTTCGGGCGTCCGGAGGAGGAGTGTGGGCGGTCGAGCGATAGGCGGCCTTTGTCTTGCTTCTCCTGCTGCTGGTTATTGTTGTGATCGGGGAGGTTTAGGACGTCCCGGGTGTTCTATGGAAATGTTAGTGAGATCAAGATGGAGATGGAGAAGGAGAAGAGGAAGAGGAAGGAAGGTGGGGTTTATTACGGCATCGCTCCGGATGAAGGTGAATACGGGAGGTTGTTGTTGTTGTTGTTGTTGTTGTTGTTGTTGTTGTTGTTGTTGTTGTGGTGGCGTTGTTAATCCCTCGTCCTTCTTCTTGCTATTACTGCTATTTCCACCACTACCACTGTCCTTTTTGAATATGCTCTTAAAGGTCATTTTGCCTTACTTTGTTGTTCCTTGGCTTTGTGGAGGAATAAAGGGGATTATCACGAAAGAATGAGAGACGCTTTGCAGGTGTTTTTTTCTTATCTTTCTCTTTCTCTTTCTCCTTTTTGTTTTGGGAGGGAGGAAGGAGAATAGAAAAGTCTTTCCTTTTCCTCCTTCTTGCCCTTAGGCAGGTAGACAGACAGGCTGAACCCGGTATATGGTCTGCTCCAGGCAAGACACGGTACTTGTATGTGTGTGAGGGTGGGGAGAAAATAGAAAATCGAAAAAAAATACGACACAGTTGACAGTCACGGTACGATAACCGGCAGGTAGGAAAGAGGTATGAAAAAAAAGTTATTTGAATCTCTGGGAAAAAGGGAAAATTGGAGGTTTGAAAGAGGAAAGAAGAAAGAGCTTTGAGAGCTGTTATGTCGATCACCAACCACAACAAACCAGTCTAAGCCCCCCCCATTTCCAACATAACGAGTTACTAAACCGGGACAATGAGACCCTGTTTGGCATGCCACCATTTTTCACTGAACAACTCTGTTCTTTGCTAAAGCACAAATTCATTCAACGAATGAGTATTAATAGATCCATATTGTGATAGTCGCTCCTATTTTGATTCTGATAATGAAAAAAACGAATCTGATAGGTGGCCTGTATGTTGAACTATAATCCAAAAGACACAATGTTGCGATATTTCACTTGCAACAAGAAATGTCACAAAGGTTAGAAAAAGGACCATTTTTCTTGCGGGCCAAACAGGGCCTAATACTATTTATTTACCAAGCCCTCCCCCTTTCCCTATTAGAATTCCCTAATTTTATGGATTGGAGGACCGTTTCGTTATTATTGTGGGCTGGATACCGGTACGGTACATAGCTCCATCGTCCCACAAAAGTCCTCCTCTGGCTTACCGGCAGGCCGGTTGGTGAGGAAGCCGAAAATACTTTTCTCGCGGGGGGTTAGTGAAAGAAAGAAAGAAAGAAGGAGGATTTTCGCTAAAGGATTTGATACGGTACTTTCTCAGCTTGATGAATTAATAGAGAGCTGGGAGGTAATGTTGTATTATGTCAGGTTTTCTAATAGAGGAAAATATGGCAATTATGTGATAGGGGTATCGCAGACCACCGGTAGACTAGCTGTCGCATCACATAACTGACGCTCATCACAAGGTATGATACTCGAGTAATAATATGTTGGGCGTAGGGCTAAAATTTGATTGGTAATCCTCCCTATAGTGTAACTGCTGTAATAGTTATCCACTAGAAGGTAATAATTGATAATCATCGTAACCATCTTCGTCGGACATTGTCGAAGAGTGGTGTTTTGCGGGGTATTACTCTAATGAACAAACTGATTGGAAAACGTTTGAAGCGTGAATGGGAAGAGGGAGAGAAACAGGGAAAAAAAGGAAGACAAAAAAAAAACAAAAAAAACAAACACCGCTTTCGTCACTTATCGTGATGCTGCCAGCCTGGCCAAGAGAGCTCAGGAGCATAGTTTCCCCTCGCCTACCTAACACACTCTCATCTCTACGATGGATGCACCACGCGCAACCTCACCGTTTGCATGTTCCCTGCCCCTCGCAGAAAACCCTCTGATGAGAAAGGAAATAATTAAACGCCAAACTCTAAAGCTCTATCGAAAAACAAACTGAGAAACGGGTGAACAGTCGGCCTTCGATCGAAGAAGTAAAAAAAAAACAAAAAAAAACAAGAAGCCTTGAATACCCTGCGTAAGAAGCAAAAGGAAAACACAAACACAAACACTCGTTTCTGCCGTATCATACTGGAATCGGACTCCCCGTGATTCATGATATAATACGACTTTCATTAACGTGGGCCCGAGGGCACTCTCCTCTCATCGTCGGCAGGGGTGCTGCTCCGACTGGTGTTGGTATCAAAGTGAGATTGATCTATCTTTAATATCCATTCAATCATCTCTCGTTCGCTCTTTGCTCCGAAGAGATAGGTATTGAGTGGCGTGTACACAGCAAATATATTATTGTTCTGTTTTCTTAGGAGCTTTCGAACATGAGGGTTATGGTCGATGTGGCAGTGAGTGAGATTGATCGCAGTGATTTCTTCTCCATCTGTGATCGAGTGAACGTGCAGATAGGGCCGCCTCAGTTCAAAGTACCTCTTGATCCATGCCTTGTTGGATTCATCTGGCATAAAAAGATAGCCCGACTTCAACACTGAGGTACTATACAGGAGGGGAGCGCATTAGATAGTGTATTTTTGAATTATACTTGGATCAATAAACCTTTTGGGAACCTGCCGGACCTCGGCAATCAATCGCGGAGGTTCAGCTTCTGTTGGCTCGGCAAAGCAAGCTGCATCCTGTGGGGGTTCCGTGTTCTGTCGTACGAGTATATTCTGGAGTGGGTGTTTTCCGTTAGCACGTTTCCTTCACAAACATATTCACGAACATCGGCTGTCTACCTCGCTGGGATCTTTCCACGAGGACCACAAGTCCACATATCTCCGTAGCACGTGTATATGCGGAACCTCTTCCCCTGGGGCGGCGTTTTCACCCGTAATCGACCCCCCCACTGATGCCCCTTCCGACGTTTCTGCTAGGTCCTTTTCTGAACCCTGACGGCTCTCCCTTGGGCTCCCCTCCGGACTCCCTCCTGAGCTTCCTGCTGGGGTCTCTGCTGGTGGGTATTCTGGTGCCTGATCTGGCGAGTCTTTCAGAGTCCCATTCTCACCCTGCATGATTTTGGTTGGTGGAGATTCTTGAATAATCATAGTGATATCCGTATTATCTGCTAAATCGGGCTCTCCGCCAACTTCTTCGCTCCATTCCTCACTAGGTTCCATGGCTTCACCATAAAGGCTTCCTTGCGGTGGAACTTCCATGAGGCCCTCACGAGGCATTTCTGCCAGGAGCTCCCCCGGCCCGGGCTTTGGGGTCACGTTTCTGGTTACTGGCAAAGAGCTCAAGAACCCTTTGGCGTTCTCAACTTCTGCAGCCCTGATTCTTTTCCTCTTCGCCCTGAGGAAGTCTCTCACCAAACTTACACCGCGAGGCGTCCACTCGCCAAGATATTCTTCGCCCTTTACATATCGGTGCATGGTATTCATTCTCCAGAGATCGCCCGCCCTACGAGCTGCAGCTGGCCGAACAACCAACTGGAAAAGCCCCACACTTGCATGCGTAATTCTGTTATTATTCCACAGCTGCATGAATTTATTAGGGCTTTTAAGTACTCTTGGCTGCACCTGTGAAAAAACATCTTGTGAGAAAGGAATTGGCTCTGATAGCTTGTCGGAGACCACGTTCCACTGGAGGTTCATTTGGACGCGGTACTTGTCCGCTGTGGTTCGATCCAGGTAGATGGAATTGTGAAGACTGGAATCCCATTGGGCAACAACGCCGATTGTACCAGTGCCGTCGGAGTTCTTCTTAACCACGGGTCCTAAAACCGTATTGAGCTTTATTTCGCGGGTTGGCGATGACATATCGGGTGTTTTGCCCCGGGGGTCGAGCAGCCGCACTTGACTGATTCGAAGTTGTGTGATATCGCTCCATTGGAAAGCATCTCCCGAGTTATGCGTAAGGTTAAGTTGAACCCTACGTTGCAGCCCCTGGCGTAACTGGAATAGCCCAGGATCAGTTTCAGATTGTTGAATAACCTCAACCGGAAGATAATCCCCAGACTCAGACATTTCCAGTATTTGGACGCGGGCGAAAACGTCATGCTTCTCCTCAGTATAGAACTCTGTCTCGTTCAGTCGAGCATTTCGTTTTTTTTGTGGTATCGGTTTGTGATCTCGCATGTCGTCCCAACTGATAAGTTTCTCGAGATGCATGTTTGTGATTTTTGCAAATATAGCTACTCGAAGAGCAGTATTTCTCAGTGGAGCTCCGAGGGGCATACTCATGGGATGTGTGCTTCCGAATTTCACTGGCCCCTCGTCAAAATCGGATATCATACTAGTTGTAGTGGCACCGCTCTCGTCGGATATACCAGGAATGAACATTTGGGCATGGACTGATGTTCCCTCCCGTTCGGCAAAACCTTGCAATTCCCGTACCACAACCTTAAATTTGAGAGTCGACGAGGGAGCTTCCGCTGATGAAGGTTCTAGTGCAAGTTTGATGATACCGACCACACTCGCGGTATGGGGTGATGTGATATCAAGTACAAAATCCTGAGAGCGTGACTCAAATATAGCTGTCAAGGGAACATCAACGTCTCCAATCAACGAGTATTGTTGAGGGGTTGGCTCCGAGAACGGGTCTCTGGGGCGGAGGTGCTTCACAGGAGTCTTAGTAAACAAAAGGCGGTAATACCAAGGAGCCGGAGGCGGTCTTACCTGCAGATACTCCGGCCTGTCCAGGTATTGGTAAATTTGTCTCATCTGGCCCACACGGTTCTGCAGTTTTTCCAAAGACCAAAGGTGAACGACATTGGTCTCAAAATCCATCACACGGACACCGACGCAAGGTTTTTGTGCCATGTCAAGGAATTCGTCATCTTCGGCTGATACCCCGTTTAATACCAAATCGTAACTCGACTGAAATGTGTGACCTTCGTCCACAATTGTGAATTGGAATACCACCAATTTTTCCATTTCATTGCTCATTATCTGTGCCTCCTTCAAGATTGCAGCATGTTGTAGAATTGACTCTGCCATCCGTACATACCTTCGCTTACGCCAATGATCAAATGCGAATCTGGCCAACTTCTTTTCCACATCTGTTAGGCCATCCTCAGGGTCCCGAATTTTTGGAGAAAGTGATATCTCCTCGAGCCGGCTTTCGTACTCCTTCCGCTGTAGTTCCAGCTTCTCTTGCATCTCTTTCCTAGCCAATTCAAGCTTTTCCTGCATCTTGACTCTCTCAGCCTTGATCTCCTCAATCTCGACATGTGCTTCCTCGGTGGCTTTGAGTTTTTGTTGATACTCTTCTTTCTGTTTCTCCAATTGGGCCTGCATCTCATCTTTTATGAGTCTTAGTCTCTCCTCAGCTTCGCCCTGTTGAGAAGTTCCTGGCATAGTAATCACTGTGTCGAGTGAGAGTTCATCTAGAGTAGCGATAGAGGCATATTTCTCTCGAATTCCCGGAAAAGACATGACAGATTCGGCCTCATCATCTATTGAATCGAGACGGCTATCAGGACGTCCTCTGCGAATATTCCGGTGTCTCATCTCCTCTGCTTCCCTCTGAGCAAATGACCAATCAATGTCGCGGCTGGCTGGAACCATAGCTGGGGAATCCGGCCTGCTGCCATTTGTCTCAGATTCAGCCCTCTCAAACGCATCTATAGTGATTCCATTGCTTAATGAGTGGCGATGGTCAGAGTTCATTGTTGCAGATTGTCTTAGCTTGTCTCGTTCTGCGCGGGCCTCTTGCGGGTGGTTGAATCTGAATATATGGAAATCACCTAAGATAATCCGATACCCTGTCCGCAACCTCCTGGGGCCATCAATCCTCAGCCCGTTGACCATGACAGCAGCTTTTTGATTAGGAATTAATGTCACGACACCATTTTCGTTTTCAAATCGGCAGTGGTCAGTTAGAATCTTTGAGCCATTTAGACGAATTTGAGCAGTGGTGGAGGTTTCGACGTTTCCAACTAATGTTGTTCCTGATTTGATGTTGTAGACTAGACATTCGGCCAACAACGGATCATCGCTGGGGTAGGTAAGCTATTTGCAAATAGAGATAGGAAGAATAACCAACCTGAGATTGACGAGATGAGGAATCTTCTTTGGGGTCGAGAGCCCAACAAATCCTTTTTCTATGCTAATTCCCAGCTCCTCCAGTGCTGCCTCGCGCTCTTTGTGGATTTGTTGCGTCTTTTCCAACCTCTCTTCCCAGGTTTGGTTCAAATCGCCTAGCAACTTCTCAGACGCATTCAATTGCTCTGCGATCTCGGCCTTCGAAACCTTCTTCACTTGCCCATCAGGAGTAGTGATGGTGACAATTTGCTTTTCAAGCGGCGTATCCGGGGCATAGTTCTCTTCCGGCATCGAACCGCCACCAGATAGTTTCTGTCTCAATTGCTGTAGCTCTTCCTTGAGTTCTCGGATCATTCTGGCATTGGGATCCTCGTTCACGACCGCGTGGTTCTTAATTCTCTTGGCTGAATCGGCATATCTAAGGGTAGAAAGGGTTTCATCGAAATTGATATCGGCGGGTGAGATAGCTGCTATCATGGCTGTCATGCTATTGCCACCGAGAGAATCTTTAAGTAGCCAAGTCAAGATTGAGTCCCGATAAGGAACCATGTTTGCATTCTTTTTCTTCCCTGAAGATAGATCTGCCAGAGCTGCAATCACACGGCCCAGTGTGGATAAGGACCTATTGATTTCAGCTCCCTCCTTTAGTCTTGCACCAGTGGCGCCAGTAGACGTAGCTCTCTCAGAACCAGCCAAGTCAACGAGACTGATTCGGGAAACTTTTTCGGTATCAAAGCCCGTCTCAACGTCATGCCGCTTTTGACTTAATATGAGAGTAAATACAGCATGGGAACGTGATGATGTCTCATTCATGTTTGTAGCAGCAACTGTTCTTGCTTTGTTTCCCTCATCCATGAGATGCTCGATCTCACTGAAAGTGCTTACTACAAGCTTCGCAAGGTCTTCAACATATGGGCCTAATGAAGGATGTTCTCGAACCTTTAGGTTGCCTTTCGTACTTGGGTTTAGGAGATCGCGAACCCGCTCTATCCAAACAGTCAGAAGACACGTATGGGCAGAACTAGAACCACTCAAAACTGTACCATTGTAAATTTCTAGATAGGACACTTCAACAGTGCATTTCAGATTCGGATCCGTTTGTTGGGCAGTTCTACGGTAAGATCAGCTCTGGATCGCCTTCGCTTCGATGTATCACTTGGGATATAACTCACATCCGCTCAAACATATGCTGGCAAATTTTCGGAATTACACCGTATTCCTCCCCGTAGCCCATCTACCCCACCATGAATGGTTAACATGGCATTGCACCCACAAGACATCTCGTAAAGTTCCCAAAAGAGCACGATGTAGAGCTGGACAATACCATAGAGTACGATTTTCCAGAACCGGTCTGGCCGTAAGCAAAAATGCAATTATTATAACCCTGAAAGGCATTATCTAGCAATGGTCTTCCGAGGTCGTCAAACAGGTTTTCCTGGCCCGCTATACAAAATCTGTCAGAACATTCCCTTAGACACCTATCTAATGACTAGAGCCGACGCACCGTAATTAGGATCGCTCCTTGAAAAACTCCAATAGCTCCTGTCGAAATTGAAAACTTTAGGACCACCATCTTTTGCGGCTTTACTTCCGGCGCTCTTCTCGGCTCCAGGGGGTGGGGTCAGGACCGTCTGGCTGTCTTTCATTTGAACAATACATTTTGCGCCGCGATCCTTCTCTAAATTTCACGCATGACAGGCCGTCCACACGGTAGCGTTAGCTCAAAGTACCCGCATAATCCCGCACCGGTATCTTCGAAAAGGAGAGGAAGGTAGAAAGTACCTCTACTATTAAACGGTCGCACCCTCACAACCACCTTGATATTACCACCCGCCATAGCAGCTTGTGAACCACCCGGTGGAAGTCCCGAAGTTCCAGGAGCACCCGAACTACCCACTGTCTCCGACCGTCCTGCTTGCACCGCAGGCAAGGGCAGATATAGCTAGACGAAGGAACAGCGCGCAAAGGTGTGGGTGAACCGCAGCTAGAGGGAGGCGTGCGGGTTATCAGCTTACAAGGAAGAGAGGGAAAAAAAAATACTCAGTAAACAAAGTACAAATTATGACTTTGCAGTGACAAAGCAGGAGAGGCAAGGTCAAACCCTCTTAACGCGTTTGGCACCCAGGTTGGTAGGGCAGATCCAAGGGGTAGGGACTCACAACCGAGCCTCCTATTGTTTCACAGGGAGCCTGGGGGGAATGGAACTGGTCTCTGTAAACTGTTGATCGTTGATCTCGCTGTGAAGAACCCAGGAGATTTGAGATCCAGAGATGGTTGCAAGGGGCGTGAGGCTTGGCGCCTGGGGGCCGACCAGATGAGAGCGAAGAGCAGGTTCTGCCGTTGCCTTTATGCTTCTGATCGTTGGTTCCTTCTCCGATTCCCACAAACCCTCTCAAAACCCTCTGTTGAGGTCGATCAAAAAACTACACTTCCCGGAGCCATACAACAATCAACATAATGGTATCTTTTATTTTTCCTTATCCCTCGCTCTGTCTTCTAGAATCAAAGATATCAAGGCTCACCCATTTATTTTGACAGTCTGCTCAAAACTCAGCTGGAATTCAAACCCTCCTCGATGTGCGAACCACCAAGCCCTGTGGGATTATTGGGATCGGAATGGTAGTGACAGTGGTGATGATGCTAACGGGTATATTGGATAGGCCGAAAGGGAAGCACAGAAGATAGTTCAGAAAGGTAGAAGCTCACATTTGCCACAACAGATATCGTCAGATGTCTTTAACCCATCCCTTATTCAAGAGAGGTTGATGCTAACTCTGATGGTGATGTGATACCCATTCTAGCGAGAGCTTGTGGGTGACCCCTCCATTACCCCACCTGGTTGCCCATTGAAACATACTAAACCTACCACAGATCGAACACAAAAAGTCAAGGATGCTCGCAGCGAAGCTCAAAAAGAAATCGAAGAATACAAAAAGCAGAAAGAGGATGAATTCAAAGAATTTGAATCTAAGGTTGGTTTATCCGCTTCTCTGTAGCGCGAGTTTTAAAATAGGCTAACTGTATTGCAGCATTCTGGTGCCAACGCTAAAGCCGAAGAAGAAGCTACTAAAGAGATCGAGCAAACTCTAAAGGATATCGAGGCTGCGACCAAAGAAAAGGGTCCTAAAGTTATTGGGGATCTGCTGACAGCTGTCACCGATGTAAAGCCATCACCTCATCGCAATGTTGCTGCTTCTGCCTGAGTTTGCTCTCGTACCTTATTGCTCGAGTTTGTTTGCAAGGACCAGAATTATATATTACTGAGTAATTGAGTGGTTTGATTTGTACCTCAAGTGTTCTCGATTCCAAGAGCTCCCTATCTCGGTAGTGTTGTGTGATCATAATACCATTTATCGGCTGAAGCACAAATCCGAAATACGGAAGCCTACCTACACCGGCATTTCGGATGTATCATCTACTGTACAGCTGTCCGGATCAAAGGGGAAATACACTAGCCAACCAAATGAAATATAAACTTAAAGCAAAAGAGAAAGCACCCGGCAGACCCAAGGAACGGAATGATCAGATATGAGAGGCATGCTACGCCAGCCAAGATTCAATAACATGGCTGGGAATATCTGACTTTGCTATAGCCCGAGGCAATCAGCCTGTGCTATGGGCCAATGCAATTGAATAAAACCTTCACCCTTTGCTTTCTGACTCCAAACCCCATAGAATTTCCCAAACGAGCTTATTTCCTTGATCTCAATATTCTTCCGCCAGCAGCTGCTACCGCTTCTTTCTTGGTAACTTTAGAGGAAGAAGGTTTTTCCTTCACTCCAGCCACCTTATTTTCTTTCAAACTCCCCGAGCTCGGGTTTCCTTTGACGCCGCCCCGCTTTAACCCGGTATTTGCTGTATTTGCCGTCATCGTCGCCGCTGCTTTGCCTTTTGCCTGTGAGCTTTTGGTAGCCTTCGCCCCTAAGACCTCCTGGCTGCCGGCAGCACTAGTCGCAGTTGTTTCAAGTGAGGAGCGCGTTGTAGCACGAGATGACGGTCGAGTCGAGGCTGAAGCAATTGAGCCATTCGATGGAACTTTGCGAGTTGTTCGCCCAACGGTTTTCTTAGCGGGTAAGGGCCGCGCTGGTGATGATGACCGAACAGGGGAAGATGAAGGTGGTAGACTCGGTTTTCCGGGAGAGAGGCTAAGCCCACTGGAAGGATGTGCCGGGAGAGGAGGTGGAGGCATTTTCTCTCGGGCCGAGGCGCCAACAGTCTTTTTGGCTACCCTTTTTTTAGAAACAACAAGTCGTTCTGATGGGACATTTAGCTGGCTATTTCCTTCATTACTGTGTGGCCAAGAATTTAGTAGAAGTGTCGAGCCAGATTTGAAGATACAAATGAACAAACCTCAGTCTTTTCACGTCTTCCACAAAGCCCTTGACCCCTCTAGGGCCCAGTTTTGGCAATATTGCCTTTGGCTCCTTATTTTTGTTCGAGTGTTGGGCTAATAAATCCCCCATCTTCATCTCCCAGTGCTTCTTAGGTACTCTATTAATTCGCATTTCGATCCTCTGTCTCAATGCGCGAGCTTGCATGGTGTACTGTGCCCGAAGCTTTCTGGCGCGTTCGGTTACTATAGTGAAGTATTAGATGCCCATTTGGTGAAACCGCCACTTAATTCGCAGATCAAACGTACTCTCTAAGTTCAAGTTTTCAACTATAGTAGCCTTCAGTTTTTTCGTAATTCCGGCAGGACGCACCTGGCGCAAAGGTGACTTCATTGGTGCCACCGCAGAAGTTGATTTCAGAGGTGATCGTGGGAATTGGGTTGGTGTTTGTATTGGCGATCCAGGGGCGTTGGAAGGGGATTGGGAATTACGATTCTTCCGTCGAAGGGGCGCCATTTGTAAGAAAACGTGTGTGACGATAATAGGCTTTGGTGGTTAATTGCGTTGATTGAAAAAAAAAAAGTGAAGTATCATATACCAGCGCGTTCTTGGGTGTTTGTCCTTGCAAACCCAGGATGGAGCGGAAGGGTGTTAGTAAACAAAGAAAGTCAAGTCCCAACCACGCAGGGGCTTGGCGCTCGGCAGAGCCGGGTAATTCTACCCTACCAGTCCCAAAGCTCCATTTCAGAACTCCCAACGCCGGCATACACAACTCACTTGACGATCAACTTCTACCGGCCCATCACCCTTATCAACCTCCATCATCACCGTCTCACCATCTCATTCCCTGGCAATAGCTTTTATACTTTACACATATAAAGTGCCGCAGCAATCATGTTGGAGGCGACTATGATAGTGTTTGTGATCCATCCCATAACATTCATAAATTTCCTGTCAGCTACTAACTAGGGCATTTTATCCGCAGAGTCGACAATAGCGAGAGCAGTCGGAACGGAGATTATACGTAAGCTTTCAACTCCTGTTCCTCCTTGGAGCTTAGAGCTAACCAGGAAACCTGATCAACGAAGACCGACCCGTTTTGAGGCTCAAGCAGATGCTGTATCCCTTATATTCTCCGCGAAAACTCAGGCCAATGCGGAATCATCAGTAGGCTTAATGACCATGGGCGGTAAGGGGCCAGAGGTGTTGGTTACATTAACCACAGATTTTGGGAAGATCTTGAGCGGGTTGCACGACACAAAGATCAAGGGTGGAACTCATCTGGCAACAGGGATTCAAGTCGCTGGTGTACGTCATATATCACTTCCGCGCCAGGCTTTCGAGTTTGTTATTTCATAGGTCTCAGGCTGATCAGCTCTATTCGCGGCTCTATAGCTAGCGCTAAAGCATCGCCAGAATAAGTCCCAGCGCCAGCGGATCATCGTTTTTGTCGGTTCTCCTATCGTTGAAGATGAAAAAACTCTCGTAAAGCTCGCAAAGAAGATGAAGAAAAATAATGTCGCAGTAGATTTCGTCAACTTCGGCGAGGTCGAGACTGACAACACCACCAAGCTTCAAGCTTTTGTCGATGCCATCAACTCGGCCGATAATTCACACCTGGCTACTATTCCACCTGGACCTCATCTTCTTTCGGACCTTTTGGTTACTACCCCGATCTTGAGTGAAGCTGGGGGTGCTTCTTCCGGGGGTGCTGGAGAGGGTGCGGGGACTGGTACAGGGGAAGGATCTGGAGGATTTGACTTCGGAGTCGATCCGAGTTTGGACCCTGAACTGGCGTTGGCGCTCCGAATGTCTATGGAAGACGAGAAGGCTAGGCTGGCGAAAGAACAAAAGGAGAAGGAGGACAAAGAAGGGAAGAAGGAAGGTGGAGAGGGTTCGGGATCTTTAGAGGGAATCAAGGAGGAAGACGAGAATACCCCGTTATTGAAGAAGGAAGACGGGGAAGGTGGAAGTGGAAGCAAGGACGACGATAAAATGGATACTGCGTGATTAGCACGAAAAATAGCTTTGTGTTGTCCGATAAATAACTTCTACAGGCATACGTTCATGGTACTAGGCGAACTCCTGATTAGACAAGGCAGTTCCTGATGTATATTATCATTCCGTAGAGGAGAAAGGATCTAAGTAGCTTTTTCTCACTTGCAGACATTCCTGATTTTCCTTGATCGTTGCCATTCCCACACTATAGTGACAGCAATACTCTTAGATCCTTACGAAGGGAAAAGGTGTGCGTTCTTACCCACGGTTAGGAGTGGGCCCGTTTGTATCGAAATATCTCCCGAGGCAGCAAATCCTAAAAATATACCAATACCTTATTATTGGGTGGTATAACAATAGACAGAGCGGGGACCTGAGCGAGCGAGTATTTTTATGTTACTTATAAGAAAGGAAAGAGAGTGAGGAGGAGAAGAGAAAAGAAAGAAAAGAAAGTGAGGCCTGGGAATAGGAATAGACATAGGCAGATGACGCAAGCAGTCACGGGGTGTCACTCGTGGCTGCTATGATCCTGTTGGAAACTATGGTTGATTGTAAACTTGTTTGCTCGTTGCGGCATCACCTTCCCTAACCTTGTTTTTCTCTCCGTCATTTCCCAATACCCGAGCCTCTCTTCCCTTCGATAGAACAACGATCAATACAAAACCCAATCTCTATTTCTGACAGATCGTGCTGGATATCATGGATTGTTTGCCGAAGCTCAGTCATGCGGTTGACTTGGCAGACGTTGGTGACGAGGCTCACTTGTCTTCTTTGAGCTCTCTTATGTTTTTCGGTTTCTTTTCTCTTCTCTCCCCTCATCAAGTTCTTTTGCACACAGTGAACAAATGCCAATGAAACTAGTCTTGGGACGACTCTAATTTGTCCTTTAATTCCTTTCTCTCTTATTCTCACATTCAGTGAAACTCTTCCTGTACTTGCCACAGATCATTTCCGACATTTCCGACAGATCGCAAAAGCACAAGCACAATTTCAAACACTTAGGAGCTGTTTGGCACGCTGGGGTTTGTAAAGTTTCCCATAGTAAATTTTGTGTGGGAAACCTTACAAACCACGGCGTACTGATCAGCCCCTTTATACTGCCTGCGGGGCATCTGATCATAGGAGGTCACTCGGTCACTCATCCAAAGCTGAGATTCTCTACAGTGTCAGCGCTAGTTCTGGACGTTAATGGTGAGAATCTTCCAACTGCCTGAATGATGTAGTGATATGATTCCTACTTTGGGACCCGAAAATGCAGGAGGTCTCCGGTTCAATCCCGGATTCAGGCCTTTCTTTTGCTCCGGCCCCGGATGGGGTTGATGGTGAGGTTTCTGGCTGCAGTGAGAGTGCTGTTTTGCTTGGCTCGCGTGCTCCGATGGATCTTTGTGGATTAGGTAGCAGACCGGGGGGTGATGGATGCTAGGGTAAACGAGGTACGCGATCACTGTACTCGAGTAAGTTGCCTCCTACCACTTCTCAAATACGTGCTCAAGCACTAATGAGTTATGAGTAGCAGGCACAAATTCTCACCCAGATGTTGCCTGGAAAAGCAAACCCAAAATTATCTCGCGTGTTCTTTTGACATTACCAAGCTACTCAATAGTTAGAATTTGATTTCGTGCGTTCGGTAACTTGGAGGCTCTGGGGTGCTGCATTGGTGGAAGCATCTATTGTGGTGATCATGCACAGTACACAAGGGGCGTACGCGGCATATTAGTAGCAAACTTCATCGGACATTCAACAGATCTCTCTTTTTCCCTTCCTACGGGTGGGCCGCCCACTAAGCCTCCCGGTGTATCTCCTTCTTATTTATGGGGAAAAGGGGGAGGACCGTTCTTTGGCACAGCTCCCGCGGATCACGATATTTTAACCATGATGGCGACTGTAAAAGTTCGATAGTACCATATCTTGGAGGTTTAATTTCTAGATTTTCTTGCCGTTGCTCGTGCCTGACCGTAATCGAGAAATTCCTTTTGGGGACCAAGTGACACAGGTCTTGTGGTCGAGTATCGTAGATATGTTTGTACAAGTAGATACAGTATGATACATATGCCTTGAGTGGAGATCTCGGGTTTTTTCTGGGGTAGGCTAACTGATGGGAAAACCTAGAGAATAAATATGGGTTGTGGTTGGGAGTGTGATGAAGTATGATATCATACTAGTTTGTAAGTCCCCCCCCCGGCTAGTATACGTAATTTAGATCTTTCGCGTGCTCGTATCGGCCGGTTTTAAGGTCGCTTGGGAATGCAGACCAGTGAAAATGTGTAGGGTTTAGCGTGCTATAATATAATAGCTCTTCCTTTGCCCTACGGGATATCTCGAAACAGGCCAGGAATTTCTCACACATTTTGAAAGGGTAAACCAGGGGGCCAGCGTTTTACCCTCTACATGGTGACTTGGAAGATTATAGTGCACCATTCATCTCGACCATCTAAGCATTTCAATCATTTGCGCTATGATTTCCCAAGATGTGGATTGATTATTAATAATTGGCTACTGGTTTATTTTTTACGAATGCCCTCTGACATTGATTGAAACTTTATCGAGTGATGAAACATGGGCCGCAACACGATAGCAACAGAATTTCTTTCCGTATATCTATTGGTAGGATGGTATGATAGGTTACTCACTATCGCAAATCCTGAAGCGGGAGTGCCTATGCCTAAAGCCACGGACACAGCAGCTTGGTATAGCGCAAGAGCTCGAATTGGACCGTGTGCTGGGTAGTCCAAAATTTCCTCCTTTGGAACAGGGGGGCGAAAAATACGCTGAAGAACCCCATTTCAGGGGCGAATAAAAAAATAAAAATAAAAATAACACCAGACCTTACTAGGAGAGGCAACTCCAACGTCCTGGCATAGGGTCCAATTATTCAAGTTGTGACGGTATTGTATAAGGTATTGTGCTGGCACTAGGGGGGTTGACAAAAGTCCGGTCCGCTTCCGAAATGGGATGTGGCATCTGCGCGTAGACTGTGATAAACCAGATTAGGAAGTTCGAGTGATAGCTAGTGAGTATTTTTGGTGTCGTCAAAAAGTCGGGTCCGCTTTCGAAAGGAAGAGCGCTAAGAGGGATACCGGTGTGAATTACCCTAGAGCCAGTAGATAGGGTACGAGTAGCTTAGCATTCGCGAGAGCGTTTGGTAGCGCACTAAAAGGCTCCGTTTGTAAATAGCTTGGCGTGCAGAGTTTTCTATAATACCAGAATACCATACCGTACTCAACCGTTTCGTTTCTTCAGAAATTGGGCCAGGTCTCCTCTACCATTCCTTTCTCTTGTGCATTAAGTTACATAACCTACCTGCGGGTCGAATTGTCGCCAGCCAACCGTACAGTTTATCATGAGGTCACAACTATTTGGATATCGCGAGTCTGCAGCGTATATAATCGGCACACCATCCATCTACCGTAGTGGAAGCATAACAAACCCGTTCCACACCGGTATTAGATGGGTGTTGACAGGGGGAGAAGCTTTGTGCTACTGGGCCCTACTGTAATTACCCTTCCACCCGAGTGCCAGAACTGTGCTTGGGTTCTTGGCATGTATGATTACAACTGAGACATTGAAGCCACAGCCAAGCCTCAGCAAAGGCTGGGACAGGCCCTATTGCTAAAAAAAACCGCCCGTTTCCACAACCACACTAACCCCTACGGGGTCTCCAGGGCATTTTGCTAGTGTACTTGAATTCGCACTGGAGCACTTTGTTTCGGAGTCTGTGGCCTCCGCAGACGTGTGGGCTCATCTTGGATCCTCTTAACTGTGTATTTGCTTAGGTATGAGGTACTCGAGTATGCTCTCGGCGGACCGTTCGAGACCCAAAAGCAGATGGAAGATTGCGAACGCATCCACCCACTGAGAGCGCAGCTACAACGCGCAAACTTTCCAAAAGGGAACGAGTTGCGGGGTTATGCGGCCAGCACGCGAGCTAAGTATCGTAGCGATTTTCGTTTGGGGTGTTGTGCTGTTTATGCCGAGCGGCTGTGATGACACCATGCGGTATCGCGGCTGTGTTCCTCTGGCGCAACGCTTGGCAACCCTTCACTCCCGGGTTCTTGTGTATCTTCGGCCCTTTTCACCCCCGAGCGTCGCTTCCGGAGGGACAGGGATCGCTAGTTAGACCACAAGGAAGGATCAAGAAGCGAAACTACTCAGCTTAGTTAAGTTGTGCGTCGATTTTTCAGGCCACGGTAGAACGGGGTTGCCATCATTGAGTTTTCTTCACGGCGCTCCCCAGCTAGTGACCAATACCGTATGTACCGTCTGTAGATAGGGCTTGGGATTGGTTGAACGGTACTTGTCCTGGCTCATACGATTCTACTACCTCCAGAACTCTCGATGAGCCTTGGGAGTTGCCCAACCTCTGATTCATGTGAAATATTGTGTTTGGGGCCCCAGTTGGTGGCTGTAGGGGTAGCCTTCTCTTTGGAGCGCAAAATATAGCACAGATGAAGCGGTCCCCATGAGACTCTACAAGTAGTACAGTGCATACATATTTTGCAGTTTTGGTGTCCCAGTACGCAAGTTAAGCAAGCAGGCCGTGAGGGCCGCGCAACGTCTACTACGTACGCGACAGTGCAGCGACACCAATTCTTTCGCTCATTCTTAGGATCAGGTAGCTGCGCCACCATCTACGAGTGATGTAATGTGATTGCTGTTACCAGTTCCAAGATCCCCGCGCGGTGGGGCTCAACGGCGCTTACCTTGAAAAACTTACGAGTACTGGGCGTGGAAAGCTCAAGCCTGGTGCTGCTCTGCCCACAATAGCCGGCTCGGTACCGGCGGGTCCACCGATATAATCTAACCTATGATGATTGCGCATTTGGTTAATATGATTTCCATGTTGATCTTGTCAGGTCTGCTTAAAATGCATAATTCTTGAGAGAGGGGTGGGTGTACGAGGGTCTTAACAGTTAGGCGATCCTACGACCTCCAGCGCGGTATTGATGCTCGGAGTTCGGGCAAACATCTCCATCATGGGGACGTCTGCGCTGTGCTCGAGTGCTAGCTATGTAGCTGAGGAGAGTATTGGCTTTACCGATTAGCTTTCATGATTACTGGTTTTCGCTACTGGGAGCCAATGAGCATTTACTTCATCAGAGCATACACTTACCAAGCATAAGTATATGAAGATATCGCTCCTCTTCTGAGCTCCAATCGGTTCTCTCATATTCGGATCACTTCAGCGGCCCTGATTTGATGAGGCTCATTATTTCACTTTCCCTTATCAACGTTGAAACGCAACCAACGGAACCAATCTTTCGATACCCGCGGGTCCCTTCAGATCTTTACTAGATTAGCGGAACTCTCGAAATCGCCAAGGCAGCCTTGGTAGCGCACAGCCTAGCATAAAGGCAACTTTATTCAAAGCTTCGGCACTTTCGAGTCTTCAGGCACAAGAACAGAGCATCCCGTTTTAAGCTCTTAAAGCCACCAACCTCAACTTTTCCCGAAACACCGACCCCACCAATTAATAACCAAATCCCGATTTACCCTAAAAATCCCAACTTATTTCTCCGCACTCACATGACATCACCCGCCCCTGCTCGTGCTCTGCGTCGGAGCTGCCAATTCTGCCGGGCTCGCAAAGTTCGTTGTTCTGGGCAGGAGAAATGCGATGCTTGTCGTGAAAGAAATATCGATTGCATCTATGGCCTGGAAGCACCCAAAGGCAGGCCAAGAAAGCGCACGAGAGATGGTTCGGCTACTCAAAGCATGGATACTGTGGAGATTCTGGCGACCTCGATACTACCTACTCCCCATGACTATGACTCTAGAAGTGATGCTTCTAGAGGCTCAGCACCAGCAGGCTCTAGTAGCCCCGCGGACCTGCCATCAACTGGGATACGAACCCTCGCTTCCGAACTTGAAACTATGTATGAACAAAGCTTTGGGAGCCCTATGCATGGCGGAAACTCGACCAACATATATCAGCTAGCCATAGAAGCCTTTAATCGCAGAACTAGGGGGGATCCTAGTATGGAGCGACCCATCAACTACGCGGTAATGAGCTACGACTCTATGCGAGGAGTCCTTACCCAAGAGCTTGTGGAGATATTATCTACCAAGTGCGGGCGGTTGGACTGCCTCCATCTAGGGGAGTCGCGCGGAAAATTTTATCTCAGATGCTTAGCGGCAGACCCTACACTAGCAATGTTTCATAGTATCCCTCCATCTCACGCAAACCCTATTGACCTCATGAGCGCTAGCAGAGTCGTGGAGCTCATTGGGGCATGGGTTTCAGTCCACCCCATCTCTATAATCGTTTCTAAGACTCTGCTTCTACAGCAATATAAGAATAGGATATACGACCCGCTATTACTTTGTGTCATAATCTCGCAGGCGCTTTATATCAACGGCGATCCACACTCTGAGTTATTCTTTAACCATGGAATTTCTGTCCTACGAAAACTTCCGGCAAATACTTGCGACCTCTCGACAGCACAATCCCTCCTTCTCCTTGGTTGGCACGACATTTGCCTTACTAGGGCTCGGCGCGGCACCTGTTTTGTTGGGTATGCCTGTAGGATGGTAACCAAGTTGATGAAATCCCCCAAGGTTCCCACAAGCCGAGTCAATGGGGTAGACACAGGAGAGGTTGAGGCGGAGCTGATGAAGTACATATACTGGATCTTATTGTCGACTACATTATGGACTTTTATGCAATTTGATCAACCATTCTCTGCTGATATGTTGCCATCCCCGACGACAATGGGGTTTCCACCACCGAGCGAATCGGAGTCTATGGTATACAAGCTGGATTTAGCTTCTGGGAATACTTTCCAAAGGCAGGGGAAAATGATAGGGGAGCTGTGGGCATTGAGCTACATTGCTTCCACCATTGGACATATCTACACCTTGTTCCCTCGGGCGGATGAGCCATCCATCCCCGGTTGGAGGATAGACCAAACAAGCGAGATTCAATCGTTCAATCTAGAACATGATATGGTGGCCCTCTGTTCAAGAGTCAAGGATATCCTTGTTACTGCTTTGAAGCAACTACCCGAAACGTTATCCATCTCAAAGGGATCCCGGGCGGTCATATCAATCGCTTATCATACACTCGTCGTCCACTTCCTTTTCCCACGCTTCGGAACACAGCCTCTCCAGGATGCCCTCGATACGTTAATCGCTTCAGCCCGTGCTTTGGTAGAGGTCGCGAAAGCAGAAGAGGCGCTGATAGGGAATAAGATGATATGGTACTCGACCGCGAATACCGATCCTTTCGCTGCGAATATGTTGATGCTGGGTATCGACGCATGCGCTAGAGCACTAGATGAGATTAAGTCTCGAGATATCCTGTTCCCCCATCGGACAGAATTTATCAGGCTCTCCCGGAAGCTCCTCGAGATTACGAAGATGGAGAGACTAGCAGTTGCTCGGAGAGCGCGAATGGTAAAGAAGCATTTGAAGGGTGTGATTGCTTATATGGAGGATGAAATACCTGTCACTGCAGACACTTCCTCCCCCCTGCCTGATTCATTTGGGTTGAATAGTGCTGGATTCTTAGGCCGTAGCCAGCATGGTGGACAGGCGACTGAATTTGAGGAGCTTGGTGATTTTGGCGGATTTCAGGCTTCGGACGAAATTTTTCTACCCATACCGGGTGTGGAGGACGCTGCAGCATTTTTCCCACCGCCGGTTTTTGACCAACATCATGTTTATCTAGACATCTTCTCCACTCCTAGACCTTCCGAAGGGTCCAGCGAAGACATGATGGGGAATAGAGAAGATGAATTGGCTAGATGGAGGGGAAGTTATTAGATTTCTCTTTTGACCAGATTTCCTTTTGCGGGCTTAGTTAGGGGGGTTTCTTCGACTTTTCTTGACCAGTTTTTTTTTTGGGGGGGGCGGCTGCTGGGACCGTTATATGGTAATATCGGGGTTTCAGTGGGGTTTAAAACCATGTGGACGGACGATTATTTCTCTTTTCCTTTGTAAAACCCTCCGCCACTTCTTGATAAAAGTGTCCTGTAGGTTAAATTTATTTCGTTTTATTATGATATCATGAGCCGTTATACTATACGGCGATTTGCGATCAATTAATCACTTGGAAGCGGGATGCCCCTTTTAGGTGGTGCTGCTGGTGCAGTTTTGGTGTGTAGCTGTCGCTGCGGCCGATCTTAACAATGGGGTCTCGTCGCTGATTCAGAAGTTTCCTACAGTAATTCTCATAGTATTTGATCAACGTGAAAGCCAGCCAACCCACATTAGCCGACATATGATACAGCACCCACTGTACCATACAGGTACCGTACGCACAACTCGCTGCTACGATACCGGGACTGTGGATGGACCGTTGGAAAGCCACACAGATACAGACACACTTCACAAGCCCTCACTCGTGGTGAGCCAGGTGAGGTATAGTATCGTACGGTATCTGGGCCCACCCGGGGTTCGCTCACCTCCCCACTGCGGAAGCGGAAGTGGAACGGGCACACCCCATCACTCGTAAGAAATCTTCGCTAACCCGTTCGAAACGACCACCGTAAGCGCCCGTTAAAAAAAGATCCCCTCGATTGAGCGGGAAGTCCACAGTCGCAAGGCTGATTTCCTCCAGCGATCGATCCTGGAAATGCGTGGTCAAAGGTGCAGTGCCTTATTTAACGTTCCCCCTTTCATTGCTTGTTGCCACTGTAAGCACAGTAACGTGTATACTTGTACTCGAGTACGAGTAGCAGCTCGACCCAAGTAAAATTACCCGAAGCATGGCGCATGAAGCTTATTCATCCGGTCCATCTGCAAGGGGCAGTGGCTGTCACAGCGTTATGGGGGGCTCGCGATTGGTTCGCGCCGGAGGGTTGATTCCCCGCAAGAGGGGTTGGAAATATTTAAGCACTGCCCACTTTTGCCCTTCGGAGGGTTTCCTCGCGCCAAGGCGGAGACTTTGCGGACAGGGGCTTGGCGGTCTCATAGGTGGTTTGGCTGGGGAAGGGAATATTTATTGTAAGTGACGCGAATATGATCGGCCTTTTTCTTTTTTTTTTTTTGAGTCTATTATATGGTTACCGTAAGGCACCGTGTGGAAATGGAGGATTGGAGCGGGGTTGGATTTGGGCCGACGGACTTTGTGCTATAGTATCATAGCACAGTACCGTGCATTCCAGCCAATTCCTTATTCCAATGCAAATTGCGGGCGTAGATATAAACCTCCCCCCCCCCATCTTCCTCAAGCTTACCACCTATTCTCCATCGGTGGGTAAACCTCTGGCATACGCTTTATAGAGACTACGTCCGAGATTTTTTAAAGCTGACTTTCATTCCAAGACTATAAAGGTCTTACACATATCTCTCCATTTTTATATCCCTCTCTCTTCAGTATATCCTAAGAATGAAGTGCGTACTTCTTGGAGCAACCCGCGGCTGTGGGTTAGAGACCCTGCTCAATCTCCACAGGGCGGGTCACGAATGTTACATACTAGCCAGGAACTCGACCGCCGCAGCAGAAACCCTCTCTGCGCAAGGCGTGCCTGCCAATTCACCTTTGCTTCACATCATCGAAGGAGACGCGTTCGAAGCAGGGGATATACGGAGGCTATTTACGGTAGCCGGGGAGGTGGATTTTGTCATGTTTAGTTTGGGTAACCCTCCCCCCCCCCCTCCCAAAGGCAAACTAGTGGCAGTGCTGACCCTCCTTCCCTCCTCCAGGTGGCCGCCCCTCGTTCAAAAATCCCCTCGCACCAAAGTTAATCCCGCCACAAATCTGCACCCGCTCTATACAAGTATTCCTCCCAATATTCACCGAATTTTACCCCTCGCCGGCGACTCAGCCCCGGCTCGTCGTGATTTCCTCCAACGGTCTGGGCGAGCGGGGACACGCTGACCTCCCACTGGCGTTGAAGCCCCTCTATGGCTGGCTGCTGAAAGAACCGCACGAGGATAAGGTGGAGATGGAGAGGGAGGTGCATGTTGCGGCCGGGATCCACCATGCGGATTTTAACCCTGATGGGCAGAACGAAGGGAGGTTGGGCAATGTGGTTATTGTGCGGCCGGCGTTGTTGACTGATGGGGCTGCTAAGGGGGAGGAGGGTGCGGTTAGGGTTGGGGAGAGGCTAGAGAGCTGTTGGACGGTTAGTAGGAAGGATGTTGGGTGGTTTGTTGCCGGGGAGTGTTTGACCGGGGATAAGTGGAGGAATAAGGGTCTTACGATCGGGTATTAATATTGATGGATTTGATGATTTTGGCAGAGGTGAGGTGGAATTTTATGTATCGCTGGTGATTTGTGGTTTTTTGGGGATTTCTTTTATTTTCCCTAGTTACGGTGCTCGAGTTAGGTAATTTGTGGGGGAAATTTTATATCTTCTCCGCTAGAAATTCAGTGTTCTTGGGGTGAGCTGTGGCGCACGAAAGCATCGCAGGATTAAGTTCCATCATCGATGATCACCCGGGTACTCTGACTACGACGAACTTGGACCCTAACCTACTACGAGTGACGCCGTTGAACTTAATGATGTGAACTAATATAATATCATAGGTCAAGTCCTTGGAAACATGTCGCATGAGCACTAGTCTCAGGAAATGCGCCAAGAAAAGGGTTCAAAACCCTTTAGTAATAAGTTAGTTGCCGTTATGAAAAGTGTCCTTGGATAGAGTACGGCAGTCTTCTGCACGGCACCTCGAAAGTCGATTCCCTTTCACTCCCGCATCCGCGTTTCTATAGTATGTCGGTGATCGAGCGGGCATTCCGATCTCAGGTGCGTGTGGACCTTACAAGCCGACGGCAACGCGGATACGGCACGGTGATACACCATTCACCCAACAATTTTTTATATATTATCATATAATACCCATCCTAGCCACCGAGTATCAGTAGTTCTCTAGGAAATTTCAGCGAACCACGCGGTATCACGTTGTATCTGGCCAGGGGTTGATTTTTTTGGGGAAATGTTCGTACTCTGGACTTGACATTCTCGGCGCGCTTTTTGATCGTTGTTTTTTTGGTAAGGATGCCTGGGAAGTGCACCGCCATACTGTACACTTTTACCTACCTTTCACTTCACCCTGAATGAGAATGAATACGGTCGCATCGCGAGGTCAAAATCTGGAGTGAACCATCCTGGGTATGATAGGATTGATCGGAATGACCCTTTTTTTTTTTGCGAAAGGCTNGGGGTAGGGGGGAATCGAGTAACGATTTTGAAGGCGTGACTCATGGAAACTATTCCAGAATGTAAGCTGTGGTGGATAAAGATCAGAGTGGAGGATAGGGGACCTCTTGATACTGTAATGAATTCGTGGGGTTTTTTTTAGGTCATTGTCCTGTGTGAATCTTCCTTGGTATTTGAAAACGCTCATTGAAATCCTCCTTTAGCCATGGTAGCAACTACTAGGAGGAATAATTTGGTCGTTTTCTGAGTGTAATATCATAGGTAGACCACATAATGTTATTATAATAGCATCAATCACACTTTTGGTAGCTGCGGTTTGGGTATTTGGCTGATAAGGTGGAAAACCTGTGATGTCGTAGGTAAATCTCCATCTGGTCCGGAAATACCTAGAATCCGGGAGAGAGAGAGGGGTCTATTTCCACCTGTTTGCGCAAATCCTGAAAAAGTTTGTCTGGAGTAACGGTGGAGTGGGGTCCAGGACAGCGGGGTGCCGACGGTACTGCACATGGCTGTTATTATACAGACGCGTAGTTTTGTATGATACATAATGCGGGATGCCTTGTTGAAGATATGATATCATAGATTATAATATTGAACTTATATCTACGCGCATCCCCCAGCCCTTAGGATTGACAAGAAAACCCCCCCAAGCTATGATAGAACCACACTTTTTTTTTTTTATATCATCTCCCCGGTAAATGCCTTTAGGGCTAGGGTTGTTTTCAAATCTATGACAAATGTTTGCTCTCACACTGGTACTACTACTATCGTACCGGTATTTGGTTACCGCCCTCTCCCCGGCCCGGTTTGCTGCCGCACCGTTTGCGAATTTGCTTCGGCGTTCCCTAGACATCATCTAGGTGTTTTTGTTTAGTAGGAATCGGGCGATGCAATAAGACACACACAAGTATTACACACACCGTCTTCTCATGGTACCGACAACCTCTTCTCCAGGGTGTTCATCTCGTGCTCATAGCCAACAGCGATATCTAGGAGAGCGAATCTATCCAATAGCTTCTTCAAACTCCGTACTTTCTCCTTCCCGACTCCACAGGCCGGATCTTCCCACAAATTCCGAAGCTTCATAGCGACAGTAAAGTTCACCGCCATGCAGATCTTCGCGCCAATCCGGCTACCCATGTCTGCGTGGGCCCGGGTGAAGATTTCCATAGCTTTATGGATCTCCGTGAGCTCGACTAGGGAGAGCTGCGCCAAGTCGTGTTTGAGGCAGTTGGGTATCCTCCAACTCTGGCGATCTTTCGCCGTCTTCTGGGAGTACGTGGCGATGCGGTAAAGTGCGCGGTCGGAGCGAAAGCACTCGGATGCCGTCGGCGATTCGTAGCGCGCCGATATAAGGGAGAATTTGAAATCTCTTAGTAGATTTCGATTCACGATCCCCTTGATCCGCCCTGCGTCTCTGATCATTTTCTTGACGTCTCCTGTGGAGAGGATCTCGCCACGAAAAGTGAAGAGTGGAGGAGGGTCCTGCCAATCCCGTTTCTCGTCATCGTGGTCGCCATCCTTCTCGTCCGATTTTTTGCCATCAATCGAACGCAGGGCTGCAATAGCGTCATCCCATGGCGCAAATTGCCGCAGGGAAATCTGTCGGCTCACGCCCTGAGTATTTGCTCTCCAGACATTGTAGAAAGCGCTATTCGTGCGAATGAGGGAGTAGAGGTCGCCGAATGTATCCAGAGACTTTAGGAGTGCGGTGAGGACATCGAATGGAAGTGTCAGGAGTTGTAACCGTTGCTCGGGCATTGTCGGCTGTTTTGGGGTTGGCAGGTTGGACTGAAGTGAACCGAACTGAGGGAGAGAGGGGGTTGAAAGGAGTCTTTGTCCTTATTTGTCTTGTTAGGAGCTCTTGCAGGGGGGTGGCCATCCCTGCGTGCCAAAGATTGGATAGCCAAACGTTACACAAGTCGCAGACAGGCATTTTGCTCAGGTGCCACGCTCTGGAACGAACAGGCAACTTTGGGGGCCTTCAAGTCCGGAACTGTAAATCTCCCACGGTTCGAGTGTGTCGGATGTTGCCGATGCGCTCCTGAACCAAAGGTTAAAAAGGTTCCAACATCCAGGATACAGTCGAAACTGTGATACTGTAAGGCCTACCCCTACCTCACCATCTTTCAGGGTGAGGGGTTGAGGCTCTACTTTACTTTTCAAGCTTACCGCACGTGAGGAGGGCGGTGTCTTCAGACTTGTCAAATGCCCCCTTCCATACCAGTTAGAACTATACCCCAGGTTTTGATGTCTGGGAATGTTCTCTGAGGGCTGAATTCCGGTATCTGGTATGATATCATATATCATAGCGGAGTTCTTTCCCGAAAAGCCCAAGGACCCAACAATCCACTCAGTGCCATAACGAAACTGCATTATGTCAATGACAACTCGTGAGTTCCCGGTAGGTCTGGGACAAGGTACCCCACAGTTTCGCGCTTGATTCTTGAGAAACCTAATCTCGGGGCAAACCATTTTTGCTTGCGGGCTGACCGCGGTTGTAACCTCACACACCCCATGGTCTGCATATGTAAGGGAATGCTGCCAGCTGGTTGTGAAATGGGTGTGAAGCACTACCCGATAGAGTTCCCTGGCTACCAGAGACGGCGGTGTCAGGGGTGATACTACAGTATGTACAAGGAATAAGGGGGGGTCATACCATACCTGAATGCTTGTGTAATGCATTTCTCGAATTGAATCCTTTGACAAAGGTAAGTGAAGGAGAAGCCGAGCCCTCCCCGCCACCCAGTCTCCACCTGGGCGGTGGAGAGTGTGGGAGTTGCGTTATCGAGCATTAAAGCATAACACTTGTGATTTCGCGAGGATCGAGAGCAGACAGCGCAAAAGATAGGAGCAAATCGACCAAAAAGTGAATGGACCTGCTCAGAAGGGTAGATTAATAGCCCTTGCCCTTGGCATTGGAGTTCATACGCGGCTCTGAAGACAGTATGATATGATATGATAAATGAGATTTTGCCGAGGGTCGCCCTTGCTCAGTGGATACTTGTAGCCCCGAACAAGCCATAATCAAAACTCCCTTCTTTTAGGAAGTGTCACACTGAGCTTAAGCATATTTGTCCCAGGCAGGAAGTACAGTATCCGAAAAAAAATGCGAGTCGCGAGTTTGTGACACACGTATTTTTTTTTGCCATATATTTTTACGAATCCCTGTTTTTTTTTTCGGATATTCGTGCACGTGTGCTTTGTTGCCTAGGACAAGTAGTAGTGCCCCTCATTTATCACGTTTCTCATTCTCGACAGCTCGAGGTGGATTCACTGCGTTTAAATAGCCTCTTTATGTATTTGTATTATAACATGTAGACTAACTTCCGATATGTTCCGTCAGCGTATAGTTTACATTGCCATAGATAAGTAGAGGAAAGCGCTTGAAGGGAGACACCCCGACCCTCGAGCTATCATGAATCACTCTATAACGGAGCGTTAGCACGGGCGGAGGGGAGCCAACAATCTATCATAGGTAGTTTTATTACAATTTAGG
>QFET01003022.1:0-40614 GCA_003316355.1 Tuber calosporum
TGGGAGCGGGAGGAGGAGTGAGCCTGTTTATGGAAGTTTACCGGAGAGCATGAGGGGGAGCGTCAGCGAGAAGGAGAGGAGGACCGAGGTTCTTGATGGGATAATGAGAAGTGGGAGAAAGGCAGGGAAGGTTGGGAAAGGGGGCTATAGCCGAAGTCATACCGGGGCTGGAGAACGTGGGAATGGGGTGAGTTCAGGTGGAAGAGTAGAGAGCTGGAGGAGAGGGGCCGAGGAGAGGTTTGCTGCTCTGAGGATTTGTACAGGAGTAGCAGCGGGTAGGGATGATATGGTTGATGAGTAGATCAAGGGGGTTTCGTTGATGTTGGTAATGGTGGATTTCAATTCTTTTCCATCTTTTGTTTTCGATATTGCATGGCCGGGGGTTGGTGTATAGATATACATCGAGTGCGTTGTTTTCTGCGGTCGTGAGGTTTCTTTCTTTATCTATTTCTTTTCCTATCTTTCCTTTCCCCCTCCTTCCGTTCAGCTATTGCCGGATTTTAAGAGGGCTGTCCTTTTGCAGTACTTGGCGGCGTATTGGAGTCTGTGAGGACGTTTTGGGTGGCTGGCGATTGTGTGTAAGAACGATTAGTCAACAAGATACCGGTAGGAACGATCATTTAATCCTTTAACTGCCCAATGCGTTTCGTTCATTCGGGAGAGAAATTTTATCGAAAACGTTCGCAACATGTCGCCAGTCCGCTAATATACTATGCTTCGGGGGGGGCAGTACCTGGGATTCTAGAGGACCCTCATGGACACTGGAAGGAGCATCTCTACTCACAAATAGTAGCGGATTCAACATATTCCAAAGGGCATAAATAGGGGGCAAATTTCCCCGCCAATTAGGCACCCAGTATTGTGAGAATTGTGGGCGTCACCACTCTAGATGGGTTGATGCCATTTAATCGCACTTTTTGCAATCAGGGGGGTTACCCCCCCCACTCAATTCACATCTCCCTTTCCAGCCTACCGGGTCGCGATTCTTCCCTACCCTTGTGATATACAATCTGCAAGTGGGGTAAGGGGTGACTCCAGATAGTGAAGCTTTTAGATATTGGCCCTGCAATAACGCGGATTGTAAAATGGAGAGGATTTAGCGCCTCTTTCCTTCGGTGGTTTTTGTGTTCCAGGAATCTTGTGTCATAAAGGGGGCTATTATTTGGTTTCATTTTGTAGTTCTTGCTGATGGGAAGGTGATTGCCATTGATACAAGATGGTTTATTCTGGGATGGGTAGACTGCTAGGATAGCATCCCGGGCGTTAGGTAGTCTTGAATGAGTAGCCTCTTTCGCTATGATAGCAGGTGTTTTCAGGATCACGCCCGGGCAGGAAAGGTGGTGTATGTTGAGCACACTATTGCGGTGATGGGGGCTTTCTTTGTGAAGGACATGAGACCCTCATCCTTTCTACCACCACGATGCTATTGCTCACTCATTGGGAATCAACCTATCCTTTCACCCCTCTCTAGCGACCGGTAAGATAGGGATCGCTAGATAACAGTTTATCCATTGCCATGAAACCCCTCAAGCGCGATTTCACAATGACCGAATTGTCATCCCACCCTTCTGTGCAAACCTCATGTCATAACATATCAAACAGATGGGTAAGAAACCACCTCCACCAAACATCCGAAGTGTATAAAGCATTTACATGAGTTAGTTTTCAAATTTGGATGAAGTCTTAAAATGGTAATAGGATTAGAGGTGAGAATTATCAACATGATATTGAAGATTATATAATAGCAGGTATAGATTAATATATGAAATAGGATATACCAATTTGGTAAAAATACTATTATATTATTTTGTAAGTTTTTAGGCTTATTAAGAATATAAATAGGTGTATGCAAGTGGTAAACTTGCATTGAGGGAAATTTATCACTTTTTACAAACATGTCCCTAAATGTATAATATGTTAAATTTTTCCTGAAGTGGATTTAGGATGAAGGAATGATATCTGGAGTCTAGTTTGTCGATATATATTAGGGTTATAAGTGGCTGCCGGTTTCAGTTGAATTTCTGGTACCACACAGTAGTACAACTGCACTAAGAGTAGTATAAGATTGATAAAAGGCAGGACCCTATGTTAAAGAAGAGGTAATATTTCTATGTTAACTAAACTAAGCTAAGATATCCCAGTCAGAGCTGGTAAGTTTTATTTGATGGTAGCAAAAGGTCAAGTTCCTTCCAGAATCATAAGAAGTATGAGTCATATGTAATAAATATAATTAGTAAATAAATAAAGTCTAAATGCATAGTAAAATACAGGTATTAATATCTAGTAGACCTTCCTATCAAGATCAAGAACAGCCCCGAGGTATTGCAGCATTGTTTAAATCAGGGTTTAAAGTCTGTTAATGGTTACAGGATTTCATGCTATACTCATGGCTGTTTCTAAGGTTGGAATATCACTAATATATTGCCTGCTTCTCTATATCTAATAATAATTATTCAATTATATTTAAATCAGGAGATTGGGCAAGCTCCTGTATACTCTCTATGTCATTTAAGCTCAAGTACTATATGGAGTTTCCCTTATGGTTGAGTACCTTATTCCCAATTAGGATTACTTGATTGTAAGTATTGCAATAGTGATGCTATAAGGGATCAAGTTAGGTGTAGACAATATTGTGAACCTAGTGAATATAGAATACTGAGTCTACCTTAGTCTTGCTAGGGACAAATAACAACTTTGATATAAGGTAATTCTAGCATACACTCTAAACAATCTTAGTTTACTGTTCAGGCTTGAATCTTTTCATCAATCAAACTCTGCATTTATTATTGGTATAACTTGAGGCCAATTTCCAAAGCTGGCTATAAAGAATGAGGACTCATCTGTGCAGATAACTAACAGCTAGTCCTTGAGGATCCAATCCAGATACTTCCAACACTATACACTCACAGTAGATAATAGGTTAACAATAGTCTGAATCTGCTTCCTGTAAGCCACCTGTGATAGCCCAATGACTGCCTTACACTTCTTACAGTGCCTGGATATCAAGTATAGCCTATTTCCAGGCATACCTCATCCTGGCCAAGAATTTCAGTTCTGGTATTACTGATTACACATGACTTCAATCTCAGTTTTCCAGTATCATTCAAGAGTAGAGGTCAATTGGAACCCTAGGTATTGGAGAATATATATTTTCAATTGCATGTTTGTAAACCTGTTTCATATTATCAATTATAATACACTTCTTAAACTTTTCCCTGAATAGTTACCATTTGACATGTCCAGCTATACATGTTAGGATATTTGCCTATTGTGGCTCAGGTCCAATACTGATTATGACAAGGTATTATCACCTTAATGTCCTCATCACAGGTTGTCTTGTGATGGCATACACCCTCAGGATTTTGCTCTAGCATTCCTTTTTGTTGCATAATGATTTCTGCATGCATTCATACCTGGATGTTGGGCAAGATGTAGGTCTGATATGATATAATGTGGGATTTTTTGTAATATTATTATACTATATTATTATTATCATAAAGGGAGTACCCCCGACCATGAGGGAAATTTGTATAACAGGACCCCAAATGCCCTTACACCCCAGCACAATTGACAACCCCCTGTGCACACCGGAGAGTGGTGTACTCGGTGGGAGTCAGTAAAATCGGAAAAACATATTTCTGCCGATCCCATACAAACCGCGTTGGAGACAAAAGGTCATGTTTCCCAATTCCTGATGATCTCCCCTCCTCCCTGTGTACATTACAGTCCCAGGACGCCCCCCATCTTCTTCGTCGGGTTTACGCCGCTAGGCACCGTGCTCTATCTGCAACATTTCGTTTACGCAACATTAGTTAGAGACGGTAAATCTTCCCCGCCCCCGCCACCCGTCATCCCCGAAAAGCCGGAACTGTCATCTTAAGCTTATCCCAACCCCCCCAGCCCTGGGTTAGGGTGGATTTGAGAACCGAGTCGGATGATGGTTCTACTATACGGTGATGGATCCTGGCGAATACCGATAAACTTCCTTCGGTACGTAATCCCCTCCGTGGGAGGGTATCAAGTTCTTAGGGAGGAGAGTTTGGTGATGCTCGTTTGTCAAGTTGAGGGAATATTATCGAGGAACACTTTGTGACCCTTCCTGTGTGCCATGCTGTGCTCACACGATCTGGTCAGGAGAACTTACCACGACCCCACGCGCCAGTCTCTTTTCTGTTTTTATTTCGTAGGGTAGCGGATCAAAAAGTGAGTCGTTTGAGAAATTCACCTTGTCAGATGGTTATCTTATGAGGATTGACCAAGGGATTTACAAACGATCGAAAGGTGAGGATTGCTATGCGGTTTGCCTGGCGGGACACTCCGATGGAATGAGGTTGGCTTAATCCCGAAAGTTAGGTATGCTAATGGCTATATATGAGCCGATTGGGCAGGTGGGTACGACACACCGTCTGGTGGTCTAAATCGGAGAAATTCGGGAAAGTTAGGTGGCTTTTTTTCCCGAATCGCATGGTTCGCTGTCCATACAGTAATAAAAGACAATTCACACGACATTTTAACTGACAGAGACTATCACTCCTCGCGGGCTTCGCTATGCTCAACTCGGGCCCGAAGCGAAAGGAACTTTGATGAGCGCAGTACCAGTGGTAGTATTGGAGCCCCCCCTACGTTCAATCAAATTGTGAAGAACCAATCCCAAGCAATTCTTGCAACACTGTTCGAGTACAAGTACCAGGCAAGAGGTTTTCGTATAAGACAGGGACAGTTTTGCTGGCCAACTAATCATGTCTTGCAAGTAATCCCCTCGCCTGGCCCTTGTACCAGACAATACTGCCCATGCCGAGAGTCGGGCCACAGCTAGCCTGACGGCCCCTCCCGACCCGCACTTTGTTTCATGCAGGGCCTCACTATGCCATCTCACAATACTGGTATATGTTGGAACGATAATGCTTTTAATAAGGCTAAAAAAGGGAACACCCTGAGCAAGATATAAAGCCTTCCCGATACATAATTTCGTGGGTAGCATACTGCTGGCACCAATAGCTGTAAGGAATGAGGGAAAGAAGAAAAAAAAAAATACCCATCCTGGATCAATGTGCTTCCAGCGCAAGTGTCCTCCCTTGCTTACGTAATCCGGCCACCCGAGAGAGAGAGAGAGAGAGAGAGAGAGAGACGCTGAAGTTGGAGGGGGGGGAATTCGAGAAGGAGCACAGCCATTCGAAAAACAGCGTATCAGCAACAGTTACGCTGGCTTGAGCGCAGATATGATACAGACCTTGACCGGATCAATCATTATCCAATGTGTAATCCTCAAAGTAGTGGTAGCAGTACAGTATGCTTTTTTATTAGCACCGTAATATACTCGTACTTGCACGGAATTGTAGAGGTACATGAGATGGAGCCTTGGCCTGGAATTTCCCATCCCGAACCAGGAAACGTAATGAATGCTTGGGCATTGCAAAAGTTTCCAGAAATGTAGTGCTTTGGCTTGTCACCATTTGGTGTGAGTACGGGAGGTGGCCCCACCTATGTTAGCGCCAAGCCAAGCTCCACATTTCCGGAAAATTTTGCAATGCTCAAGTTCAGTGCTCGAGGAAAGGTACTAGTACAGTAGGAGTACTCGTGCAGTAACACTTGGAGCACTTTGTAGAACCCCACTGGTGTTCTCTCCGACTGGAAATCTGCCAAGTGCCGACCGCCCTTTTACCCTCGGGGGAACGGCGCTGTCAAACTGGAAGATCTTTTGGGCTAATACTGTAGAAGCAGTACTCGAGTTCTCGTACTGTGAGAACTGCGGCGTGGAAGGCACCGGAATAAATACGGTAAGCCACTGCGGAAGACTTTTTTTATCCCCCACCCCCTCTCCCAGCCATTCAGCTTTCCCCACCCGACTTTCCCTCCCCTGAGGCTTAAAAAGGCTTGAATTGCGTTTTATCGCTTTGCTTTTACCCTGTTCCCTTGACTGATTCATGCTTGAAGGTTCCAGACGCTCGTATCGAAAGGCTTGATATCCCTCAGTGTCGTGTGCTCTTGACCTCAAGCTGCAAATTTAGCGAAAATCTGGGGTGCACGATGGATCGAAAGGGGCGGATCAAACTCCTCTACTCCTCCACCTTGGGCGACCTCCTAACCAACCCGATCTTGTGTTACCATAAGCATTCATGAAACAATGTAACGGGGGGGCTCTTTTTTTCTTTTTTTCTTTTTTTTTCTTTTCCCAACTATTTCTTCCAGTGACATGACGACAGCAAGGAGGCCTGCAATGAATCGAATGAGAGGAGCAGGAAAAAGCCTCACTGAGACCCTGACTCGGGAAAGGAACACAAAAAAAAAAAAAAAGAAGAGAATAAGCAAAAAACTCCTGTCGGCTCGTGAGGTGTTAGCCATGGTGAGTACGAGTAGTTACTTGTGTTGGAGCATAGCACAGCACAGCTACAACCAACTTGAGTGTAGGTACCGGGGTTTGATGTACGCGATAGGCCCGCGTAAGCCCACAGCTATACTCGAATATAAGAGGAAGACTCCTGAAGCGCATGGATAGGGTCAGTTTGCCTCGATCTGCCCATCCTAGAAAGAGGAAAAAGCAGCATTGTGATCAAGAGAACGTGTGATTATCAAACTTCCAGGCCCTGCCAGAATGAGTCCTCGATGTACAAGTACGAGTACTCGGCCTGGACGAGGAGCACCCTAAAACAGGAAGGGGGGGGGTTAACTCCACAAAGCCGTAAGGTGAGACAGGAATCCATGGGTATTTAATTGACCATTCTGAACATTGACAAAGTAGTTTCTCAGATAGGAAAGAGTATTACCAAGGTAGATTTCTATATGCACATAGTTTAAAATAAAATAAAAAAATAAAAATAAGAAAAACCACTTGGAAGACTTCCAGCAAGTATGATTGCCATTAGCTGAAATAATCCTGTAGCTCTATTAGGCTTTGAGTCCACCAAAGTTAAGAGTAGAGCCTCCATGATATTGTAAGATGTGTACATATCCCTGTGCCTGTAATACCACTTTCGTTAGCCTCTCTTTTGTTGGAATACTTTTATTGGATTTGATTTCATTATTATTTGATTTCCCGAAAAGAAGTTATAGATTGAAATGTCTGCTTATTATATGATTTGAAGCACTAGCAGGATTGTGCCCAGAGGTTATGTTATGGGGTACCCAGTTCTGTACTGTTCAATTACATAGCTGATAAGTATATCAAAAGGGTCAGAGAGCTGTGAGGAAAGCTAGGTTGCGAAGTTAGGTAAAGATAAAGATTTCTCAAAGGCTTGTAAATTTGTTAACTGCATATATTGTTAAGGTCTCTTGCCCATTGCTTTATGATCCCTTAACTATGGGGTTTTTAATTTTTTGATGATATTATCATTGAATTACTATTTAAGGTACAGAAAGTACATGAAGCTTAAACTATGGCAGAAAGAAACCTCCAACTACAGTCTATCCCATTGTCCTGCAACTAAAACCACCCTCTTATCAAATGAAGGTTAGGTACTAGGATAGGAAAACTGCAAAGAACAAACAGGCCTGAATTTTCTCAAATGATAGTATTGCTTTCACCTCAGCAGACAAATGACATAGGAAATAAACAAAGTCCAATAGTGAACAGCAACTAATGCCCCCAAAGGAAACAAAACATCTAACTAAGAAACTAACCAACAAGTTCAAGTGGGCCAATGGCACATTATCTAAGATCCTACTAATCCTGAAGGATACAGACAGAAGCAGGTGCAATTAGGCTCTATAGACAAGAAGGAGAAAGGAATCAGAGGGAAGGAGCTTGGGAAGTAGATAGAGGAAGGGGGAGTATGTAGTAGACAATATAAATTGCTGTATCCTGCTGAATTGTAGCAGTAAGGTGCCAGATAAAGGTGGGGAGCAGTAGGGTACCAGAAAATCAATCGACAAGAGGAGAGGAGAGGTGGTAGTTGGGGTAGAGGAGCTGTAAACTCAAGGACCAAAAGAATCATTTGTGCAGCCCTCTAGGCAGTTTTCATCAAAGTGAAAGTGGGGGATTCGACCATTTGTATAACGGAATCCTACTATGTGTCTACTATCACTACTTCCTTGGTATTGGTTATTACATATTTGGGTTTATACCCGATAAGTGCTACAACTTAGTTGTCCCTTCCTACTTGGTTATAACTTCCTAACTGTTTATTCTTTCCTTGTTGCGATCAACATTACCCCCGCATGGCTTCTTCCAATTTGTGTATCGCTATCCTCCTACTGTACCTACTGGGGGTGTATAGTATTAGTGATCACTTGTCCCTATTTATTTGGATTCTAGTACTTGTTTTGATAGCTCCATCTTGTCACTTTTAACAATATGTTTTCAGAATATGGTTACCTTATTATGCTACCTCTGTTAGCATATTTGTTGGACAGGATGTTTGCGCTTTTGTTAAGTTTTCCTTGATTTAATATTTATATTTAAAGTGCCACCAATCTGTTAAGTATTCGTACTCTCAAGCTTCACAGGACTATCATCTTTGATACTACAAAGTTGAATAGTAACTCACTTAGATCTAGAGTATTTGATATGTCTATCGAAGTCCTAGGAGGAACATTTCTCCCCCTATCCTAATTGTAATCTTCAGAGCTCCTTTGGAATTCTCGAGATACTTGGGAGTAGGTAACATTTTTTGACCTAAACACAAGTACGCCTTTAATCTTTGGCAGAAGACTGAACACCCTTCGCTTACCTTGACCATGCACTACTAGTACACGTGCCAGCATCTACAAAGGCCTGGAGTGAACTCCTGGTGAGACTATCACACCCTAGCTAGCAAACATTTGGCTTCTAAGGGATACCAGAAGGCACTTCACCAAAGGATCGATAGCATCCTACTCATGGCCACAAAGTCAAGTTCAAGTACCCCTACCTGTACAACAATCTTAGGATTTAGAACTATCTGTAGTAGATAGCAGCAGCATTGAAAAAGCGGACCAAGACTAAGTCCCAGACCAAGCCCAAGAACAAGTTGTAGAAGAGCTCCACTACGAAGTCTAATCCAAGAACAAAATAGGCTCAGAATCAGATTCAGATTCCAGTCTGGAGGAAGCCCCAGGACCAGCACTATCAGCTTAGCCACCTAAATCACCTAGTCTACTAAGATAACCAATTCCTACACCAGATGATTAACCAAGTACACCAAGACCACCTAGTCCACCTAGTCTACCAAGAAATCCAAGCCCTACCTGCCTCACCATGTCCGTTTCACTAGAGGGTAATAATCATCCCAAATGGCCTGCACCATTTTCATTCACATGAGAAGCAAAATATCAAGGCCTATTGGTAATCAACTTCTGGTTAAACATAATCCATCAATAGATGGACAGCTTTGGCATAACTGATGATGGCATAGAAGCCCTGCAATACTATAGAGCCTATTACTGAGAGAAAGCCTTCAATAAATTTACCCAGTATAAAGCATCCGAAGGAGACCAAATAGTTGCTAGACTCAAATGCAAATTCAATGTCAACCTCCTTCCTTCCATATCTACAGATACTATCTATGCACAGTAACTATAAGATAAGAAAACTACAAGTGGACAAATAGTACAAATTACTGACACTGTAATCAGACTTGAACCCTTGAGAGATAGCTATCTAAGAAGTACAATATTGATCAATTTAGTGAAGCAGAGACTCCTAGATGCTATAGATATTAAACTCAAGTGAGAAGTGAATGCCCTTATGACTTCAGATACCTTGTTTGACCAACTAGTGGATATAGTAGAACAGGGAGATGCAATTGCCCATTCTGCAGGACTCTCTAGAAACAAAAATCGTCCTGGAAATACAACCTCTGATTTAGTTTCCTACCAAGCACCCAAGAGCCCCCTGAACAGCAGCTAGCGAAATAAACCAAGGTTCACCAACAATACCTCTCTGCGCCTAACAATATCATAAGCTGAGAATAATTAACGCAGGAGAAACAATAACTGTATTACAGGGTAGCCAATTCTGTACTGCTAAATTGATTAGGCCGTGCTTGTATCGAGAAGGTAGGAGAGTTGTCAGGAATGCTCTGGTAGGAATAAAGATAAAGGGTAAAGATGTTTCTCAAAAGCTTTGAAGTTGCTTTTAATTAAAACTGAATATATTGTTAAGGTCACTTCTCCATTGCTTTATGATCCCTTAACTATGGGGAACTGCTAACTATTTATACAATTTTCCCAGTACTTATGTTGGCCATATATATGAAGTATCCTTGGATATCATGGCCAGGGTCATGGTAAGTGGAAACCCAGTTTGACCCTGAAAATGTATGCCCCGCTCGGTCAAATGATCCCCCGAAATATTTAGTATTCTGAGGGTGTCTAGCACTCCACCAGTAAATAGCCTTCAATTCATTTGCCAAATGAACTAAGTTCAAGTAGATGTAGCCCAGTTGCAAACATCTTACGGAATACCAGTTGATCAGTCTGGATGGCCGTCGTTCCAGCATATATGCACTCAAGTGCATATGCATGCAGATCATCAAGAGTCATAGTACTCATTAGAGTCTAGATCTTTCACCACGGCTAAGCAGCTCTGCAATAGATACTACTTCTTGCCAGCATGGGTTGAAGTCATATAGTAACCTCCCGGGTCTATATACTATCACATCAACTAGTTTGTACCATTTTCCATATATGTAACATCAGCTCCCCCTTTCCAGCCTTCGTCCTGAGGCAATATAACCTTTTAGTACTCCTTCCGGTAGGGTTAAAAAACCTTCTGCGATAACTTGGCTACAGCAGGAAAAACCTTTCCGGAGATACTACCTAGCCCAACCTTGGCATATTTGGATTTTCCTTATAAAAATCTTCTACCAATTCTTGAGCATGCTGTAAGTGCTCCGGTGGTTCCCAGGTGTTCTCATCTTCGTAACATCCCTTCCACTTAACAAAGTATCGAAGTTCTTGGATAGTTCTTGACCGTCCTTTGAATCTTTGTTCATAAGAGATTATTTCACTCTTAATGATTTTTTCCACCTCCCATTCTAGGTCACCTTCAACATCTTCCTGTGTCATGGGTGGTTGTTCTCGGCCTGGTCGAACTGAAGTTCTCTATGCCTCAAGTAGTGATACATGGAATACCGGATGAATTTTCCAGCATTCAGATAATTCCAACTTGTAGGCAAGGTTTCCTCGTTGCTCCAGGATTTTGAATGGACCGTATAATTTTGGTGCTAACTTCTTGGATGGTCACTTAGTACGGACATTCTTTGCATTCAGCATAACCCAATCACCAGTTTTTTAAGTCTGGTTGGCTGTGAGCCTTGCGGTCATAGTATTTGTTCATTCCTTCCCGAGTCTTTTCCAGTGATTCCTTTGCCTTTCTATATATCGTTTTCATCCAGTGAGCATACATAGTAGCTCCGGGATTCTGGGCTTCTCGCTCCTTTATCCATTCTGTTTGAGGGTGGTAACCATAATTTGCAAAGAATAGTGTTATTCCCTGAGCGCTTGTTACCGAGTTGTTGTATGCATACTCGGCTAATGGTAATAGGTGGTACCAATCATCCTGATCATAGTTGACAAATATCCGCAGGTATCCTCCGAGCACTTGGTTGACCCATTCCGTTTGTCCATCAGTTTGAGGGTGGTATGCGGTGGACATTTTTCTCTTTATGCCTAACATCTTGCACAGAGACTCCCAGAATTCTCCTGCAAACTTTGCGTCCATGTCGGATATGATTTCAGTTGGTAGATCATGAAGTTTCCAAACTTCTTCAATAAATGCCTGGGCGACATCCTTTGTGGTCACATTTTCCTCTAGACCAATAAAATGTGCCATTTTCGTGAATCGGTCAACTACAACCATAATTTGGCTGTACCCTGCAGATTTGAGTAGTTGGGTAATAAAATCTACCAAGGTAGATGCCCAAGCTGCAAAAGGTACTTGCATTGGTTGCAGTAGGCCAAAGCGTGCGTGCCTTGGTGCCTTGGCCTTTTGGCATTCTGTACATGACCATACATAGTCGTTTATCCAGTTGGTAATTCCTTTTCAGTAAAAATCGCTAATGATAATCTCTAGAGTTTTTTCTTGACCGAAAAGTCCTGCAACCTTTGAGTCATGACAACCCTTTGCAATATCGGTTTGCAGAGTTTCGTCCTGGGGAATGTATAGGCGTTCTTTATAGAACAGCATTCCATCCGTCATAGTCCATTGTTTTTGGCATTGGCTTGCCATCATCTCCTAATTGTTATAACTCCCGCTTCATATGTGTCTACTCTTGATCATCCTTTGCTTTCTCTTTTACCCTTGCCATGAAGTCCCTATCAAATTTCTTAATATTGCACTTAGCAATTATTGCATTGGACATTAAGGTTTGTCCTTTAGTGCATATTGGGTGAACGGCAATATCAGTTGTGTCCAGGAACTCGTGTTTGGCATTAGAATGTAGGAAACATAATTGCGGCTGAGTTTCCTCCAAGTGGATACCCGAGCTCCCAAATCCTTGACCTGCTCGTTCCGTATCTTCCAACTCCCTAACTTCATGAAGCTCTCTCTCATCAATTCTTTCCACAGTCATTTGTGCTATGCGGTCTCCGGTCTGTACCTGAAAAGCCTTGTCAGTAGTATTGACTAGGAGGATCTTAACCTCCCCCCTATAGTCCGCATCCACTACTCCAGCTCCAATGCAAATACCATGCCTGAGTGCCAATCCACTCCGTAGTGCAATATGGGCATATGATCCAATTGGTAGTCCGATGGCTAATCCAGTCCCTATGAGCGCTTGCTCTTTAGAAGGAACTATGGTATCCTCAGTACTGTATAGGTCGTGTCCTGCCGCTAACTTGGAACCTCGAGTAGTTGTTCCAAATTTTCCATTTCCCATGTGACTGAAACTACTAAGTTTTGGTTATTATGGTAGGTTCCAAAGTGATGAGACTGAAGTATAGCCTGCTTGGCATGCTCAGCTCCCTCCTCAGGGTGCTACTCTGGCCGCCTGCTTAATGCATCAGGTTTACCTCCTTTGGTCCCAGGTCTGTAAATGATTTTAAAGTTAAAATCGGTTAACTTTTGGGCTCAACGGATTTGTCTTGCCGACCAGGCTTTTGTTGTGAGAAAGTATTGTAGATTTTGATGATCGGTATAGATGGTGAAAGGTTTATCAGTTCCTGCCAAGTAGTGTCGCTATTCTTCCAAAGCAACTAAGGTTGCCAATAACTCCTTATCATGGATATCATAGTTGCGTTCCGCTGTGGTAAGATTCCTGGAATGGAATGCAACCGAGTGCAACTTCTTATCCATATATTGAGACAGGACACATCCGAGAGCATAATCGCTTGCATCAGTTTCCACTACCGTTTCTCTTTCAGGATGAAAGTGACAAGTATGGGAACTGTAATAAACCGTCGTTTGAGTTCATCAAAAGCAATTTGCTGTATTTCTCTCCAAGCAAAATCCTTTGAATTTCCCTTCCATAAATCGGTATTTGGTGCACATAGTGCGGAGAAATTATTTATGAATCGTCGGTAAAAATTGGCAAATCCCATAAAGATTTGAATCTCCTTTACCGAGGTAGGTGGTTGCCAGGCCTTAATTGATTCAACTTAGCGCTCGCTCATAGTGACTCCATCAACAGCCACTATATACCCGAGAAACTCCACGGATTTGACATGGAATGTGCTTTTTGAGATGGATATGGCAATATTATACTCTCGTACTCGTTCAAGCACCTTCTTTACTAATATGACATGATCCTTTTCTGTTTTTGAGTAGATGAGTATATCATCGATATATACTACCACCCCCTCATCAAGGAAGTCTTTCAGGATCATAGTCATAATTGACTGGAATGTTGCAGGTGCATTGACAAGTCCGAAAGACATAATCTTGTATTCATATAGGCCATATCTGGTGCGAAAATCTGTTTTCCATGCATCACCCTTTCGTATGCGGATTAGATGGTATCCATCTTTGAGGTCCAGCTTGCTGAAAATAGTTGCTCCTTGAACACGGTCCCGTAGTTCGGTCATCAGAGGGAGAGGGTACTTATTAAGGATGGTAACTTTGTTCAACCCTCTGTAGTCCTCTACCAATCTGAGGCGTCCATCCGGTTTGGTAACAAAAAGTATTGGTGCTCCGGCAGGAGACATGCTGGGGGAGATCTTTCCTTGTTTTAACATATCATCCAAATATGTTCTTAATGCTTTTTACTGTTTCTCCGATACTGGATAAATTGGTCCCCAGGGTGGTGGAGAGTCTGGTTTGAGGTCAATAGCGTGATCAAAGGTTTGATGAGAGGGTAATTTTGCTGCAGTTGACGGGCGAAAAGGTCCTTGTAGCCGTGGTATTGCTTAGGAAGTGAATCGATGACTAGTTCCTCCTCTTCATCTATTCTTGTAATTCTTCCAATTACCACTGCCTCTGGGTCTTCCAATACCTTCTCATCCCATTCGATAATAATGCCTTCATCTTCGGGTAAAAGATGGAACTAACATCCCGGAGCCTCAAAACTCCAGTTTCCTGAGTCATGTATTTCCTTTATTGGATGTTCCTCATTCCACCACCCAAATGGAATTATTATTCCGTAATCTCCCGTAGGTGCGATTTTGCACACGATTTTTGACAAATGTTTATTTTTTCAAATTTCCAGGTAGAGAGGACATGTATAATCCTTTCCGGTTGAGAATTGGCCTCCTGTAAATCCTAGAATAGGAATAGGATCCTGAAGAGATTCATATGAAATAATTAATTCCTTAACCAATTATTTGTGAATAACAAATATATTTGATCCTGAGTCCAATAGGACTTTTATGCGATAACGTTTTCCGTACACATAGATATGTGCATTGCCTTCCGGGCATTGGTAGCGTTTTGGTTCATCATGAGCCAGCTTTTGTCGCTTATGCGACTGTGATATATCTGTTCGTCCTCGCTTAGAAGACATGATGGTTGTATTTGGTGGGTGTTCGTGACAACACCAGCATTGTTTCGACCAGAGAGGTCTCCTCAGACGAACTAGAACACAATAATTAATTAATTGAGTTTCTGGGCGGCCCACTACAAGCGGTCTTTACCCCCTGCCGAGGGGCTCCCAGAAAATTAAAAAATCCTATTTTCATAGGAAACATGCGTGCATAATTATGCACGGCTTTTTATGCATCGCGAATATGCATAGATGTTAGTAATATGCGCTAGGGTTATTTGAATAACTTAGCTAATGGTTTTGAGTGTAATTTCCTAAAAGGGTAGTTTGTTTTCGAAAATAAAATTGTTTTTCGAAAAGTATGTCAAATTCCGAAAAGGTTAACCATTTCCAAATTTGGAATAGCTTATCCTATCATGGAAATAATAGCCTTTGAAACCTCGGCATTTTCGCAAAAAACCCCGAAAATTTCAGTATAAGGGGAGGTTTTTATTTATACTGTTGGTCCCTCCTGGGGTCATGGTCTAGTCGGTTGCATTTGGTATTGGCCAGCCAAAGGCATCTAGACAGAGGTCACGCGTTCAAATCCCTCCCGGGCCAATGCTTATGATAATTGTACTGTTAGGACAAAGCCCAAACCATCACCTGGTCCGGTGTCACGATTGGTGACTAAGCAAGGCAGAATTTCGCATGACTCATAGTTATGAGTCACAAGGTTGTTATATTTTGCACTATGACTCATTAGAAGTTATAGGGGTTTGACATGATGCACACTTGTGAATCATTGTTATGTTGTGATTGGTTGATCGTGCGCATGACTCACATTTGTGAGTCATATGATGTAATGATTTTCGCACATGACTCACACTATGAGTTATGGGTTTTGTGCATGTGACCACTTTAGGGCACATGACTTATTATATGAGTTATGATTGGTTGGCGCGCAGCGCAGTTGACTCAGAGGAGTCAGCTGATGGATTTCATACTATGACTCACTATGAGTCATAGAGGTTGTGTGACTCACAGGTATGAGTCACCAGGGTTAGGGTTGAGGGAAGAGTGCCTATATAAGGACCTCTAGGCGACCTGTAGTTAGGACTCTTCACGCAACCATCTAAGTTCTTTCCTATACAATTACTTTACCCCTTTACCGCTCCATCCCCTATTGGCGTTGTGCGATAGGAACTATAGGGTTCAGCTATCAAGACAACGTTGGCATAGGCCTAAGAGCAATAGTGGCACTCCGCCTAGTACTACTCATTGTAATAGTACTCCTACCCTGGTGGCTGAGATTAGCGCCACACCCCATACCGGACTACAACAACGGCCCGGTCATATTCATCCAACCCAAAGAGAAGTAGTTACCTGTTGCAGAACCAGCTTACCGCATAGGATCGTAACATCCGGTGACTTAAATGGCCATTCTGGGTCGTTTTGAAGAGATTTTGCGTTTTCAGAACTAAAAGAACCCTGGCGCTTTAATCAGGCTAACTGGCTGCCATTTCCCCACATGGCTTCTAGGACTAGGGGCTCAATGAGGAGCTAAAACCAGAGGTCCTTCCAGGGTCGGAAGTTAAACCAACCCAAACCAAAAAATTTATTTTTAAGGCCTTTCAGTTCCTTGGACAATTGACTCTGGTTGGGACCCCGGGCAGGGTCCTCTAACCAAGGACCCTATTTCGGTTTCTTATTATTGAAGAGAATCTCGCCAGCTTTCTTTTGCACTATTTTTCATTTCGGTAGCATGTCTGGTTGTTGTCCTGCCAGCCTTTGAAAAATGGATGAGACTAGGTTGTTTCTCAGGATCAAAGATGCAACCGCCCACATTTGTCATTCTTAGAAAGGTTTGCTACACCTTTGTCTGTCTACTAACCGTGTTCTCTTAAGGACTTATGGACTTAGGGACAACCTCTCTTATGCTCCTACTCTGAATAGTGCCTGCAAAAGGCAGTACTCCTCACTCCCTAGCCTAGAGGGATCCCCTATTTTCGATTCTGGTCACCAGTTTCCTGGTACCCCGAATACCCAATCGCCATCGCCGTTGGTGCCATTTTAGGACATTTCAGTGTCCGATAATTCCCATAACCGAGGTGAGGCTCCGCTTTGTATGTTGTTGACCTTTAGTTGTTTAGGTCTTCCTATGAGCATTGCCGTTTGCGGTTTGCATGAAAATTTCGGTCGGTCCTGTTTCGTCTGTTTAGCGAAAGCCCTGGCTACAAGTATGTCCTTTTGACACTTTCGCCAGGTGTGGTTGTTGAGGCCCTAGTGAGGGCATTCCTTCCCCGCTTTTCGCTTATCAACCACCTCTTGCGAGATTCCATCATGAGCCTTCTTCCAGTCTGTATGCTCATCTTTGGTTTGCAATCCTGTTTTCTTTGTAGATGGGTTAGCCTTAGCAGTTTTCCATCGCGAGGGGTTGTTTTTTTTTCTCTGGTTGGTGTATCCTTGTTTGGTGTTGACCCCTATACTGTTGTCATCGCGCTTTCGCTTAGGTGTTCCACGGGATAAGGGTTCACCTTGAGAAAATTTTCGCCGTTCCAGAAATTCCTCCTCCTGTCTGCCAACTTCCCTTATGGTTTCCATCCATTCTTCATCGGAGGAGAATTATAGATGGGATAACCGTCCCAAAATTTCTTCAGGAAGTTTGCTTTCAACTCGCACCCTCCAACTAATTCCAGTAAGTCCGGCTTTGATGTTTAGGTTTTCGAGAAGCAGAAGATAAGTGTCTATCTTTCCCTTATAGACTACCATGGTCATTTCTTCTAGGGCTCGTCTTTCCTCCTCAATGCCAATATAGCGCTTGGTGATTTCTTGCCGAAATTGATCCCATGTGGAATAGTCTGAGTCTCGAGTGTATCCACCTAATCCACCCATCACCTTCTGGTATTTTTCCGAGAAGGGTGCCACTTTGTTCCACTTTGTTTTCCCCAAGGCAAAAACTATTCGGTGTGTATGATTTTCACAGGGTGTAGGGTTGCGATCGAAAAAGTCTTCACAGGTTGTCAACCAATTTCGAACATCTTGGTTGTCATGTCCTTCAAAGAAGTAGGGTGGTTCCGCTATTAGCTTTGCTGGTCGGGAGAGTCCACTGATACGTTCCAAGAAAGCCAAAGTTAACCTATCCTCAGGTACATCATTTCTGGGAATAGATAGTAAACGGGGTGCGCTTTCCGGCCTGCCGCCATTTCTGCCCCATCCATCCCCTTCTTAACTATCGGACCCATCATCATCTGGGTCTCGGGCATCTCCAAGATTTCCTGTTGGTGGTTGCGGTGGTAGGTTATTTCCTCCACGGTCCACTCCTTTTCCCTTATCCCTCCTAGGTGTCGATGCTGATTCCTTAGTTGGAACTGTGCCCTGTTCAGGTAGAATCGATGGTTGCCCTTGGTTAGAAGGTCCTGGATCACCATCACTGGGCGCATGCTGAGTCGGTACTGGAACTGGTTTATCAGCCAGTTGTCGTACCAAGGCATCCAGGTATGCCTTCATACCTTTGCCTTGTTGCCTTAGTTGTTGAGCCACAATTTCTTGTTGCTCATTCATCCTCCGATTCCTTTCCTGTTCCTGCTGGTGTAATTTAGCATTTAGGCCTATTAGGGCTCTTTCCAGAATCCGATCCCTTGTTTCTGAGACATGGGCCTGTTGTTCCTGTTGAGCTTGTTGGCGTCGAAATTCTCTCTGAACCTGAGCACGTAACCTTTGCTGCTCCCTTTCAGTATCGCCACTCAACCGTTCAAGTGCTCGGCGGCCTTCCTGTATTTCAGCATCATTGATAACCTCACGCCTAGCCATACGGTTTTGCAACAATTCTAGCATTGTGAACCCTTGCCTGGCCTCCTGTGATAAAGCTGAGATCGCTATATGATTCTTATTTGTACTTTCTTTCAAGGATAGGTCCAGGTGGCGCACTGCATAGACCACATTTTGCTTGAAGTTATCTTGAGTACTGACAGGCTTCTTAGCTCGCTTGGCAGGTTTCTGAACTCTGGATAGTGGACGACCCAAATGTGTAATGGGAGAGCTGGTCCGGCTTCGGGACGGAATTACAGATGCTGAAGGGGCAGATTCTTTATCGTCCTCTTCAATCATCCGGTCAGGTCCCAAAGGACTAGCAATAGGAGTGTCATGTCGTGCCATAGCCATGGCAGCTCGCTTATAAACCCAAATAGTTTCGGTATAGGAAAATTTAAAATGGCCAGTCCTCTGGCCTCCAGGCACAAAAGTCGTGAACGGAAGCAAAATCTGACCACTCAGAATCCCAGTCCAGAAATTCATGCCAGTCAAAGTCTTGCCCATGAAGGTAGGCGTAGATTTGTGTAAAGTCCTCAGGTGTGGGAACTAAAAAAGGGTTAGTGAACCACGAGGGTTCCACAGTTTCAAATAGCGGTATTTCTGCAAGGTTAGTAGACAATACTTCTTCAAAAGAGGATATGGTAGATAAAGGATCAAAATTCAGGATAGCTTGTCCTGATAGTGAAGTATCCAAGATACTTCTTAGTTGTTGGTTCGGTAAAGGTTCAAAAATTGAACTAGGAGATTAAGGGTTGAGTCGAGGATCTTCCATATAATCGTGGATAGATTCTTATTTGCGTTTGGTGAAAGCTGTTATCCACCGTCCGTCTTGCTGATATATTCTTTCCGTATGTTTGTTGTAAATTGTTTGTAAGTGTCTGAGTGCTACCGCTCATATGTCAAGTGCGAATCCTTCACAACAGACAGGAAATACGTTGTCAAAACTGAGAGGTCTACAGTGCCCACAATGTTTGCACTGATGAAAGCTTTGAGTATCGTGGTATTCTTCAGGCATAAGATGAAATAGCCATGAGAATATTGTAGAGCTTTGGTAACAAGAGAATAACAATATAGTGTTACGGGGTAGCCAATTCTGTACTGCTGAATTGATTAGGCCGTGCTTGTATCGAGAAGGTAGGAGATTTGTCAGGAAAGCTCCGGTAAGAATAAAGATAAAGGGTAAAGATGTTTCTCAAAAGCTTTAAAGTTGCTTTTAACTAAAACTGAATATATTGTTAAGGTCTCTTCTCCGTTGCTTTATGATCCCTTAACTATGGGGAACTGCTAACTATTTATACAATTTTCCCAGTACTTATGTTGGCCATATATATGGAGTATCCTTGGATATCATTGCCAGGGTCATGGTAAGTGGAAACCCAGTTTGACCTTGAAAATGCATGCCCTGCTCGGTCAAATGATCCCCCGAAATATTTAGTATTCTGAGGGTGTCTAGAACTCCACCAGTAAATAGCCTTCAATTTATTTGCCAAATGAACTATGTTCAAGTAGATCTAGCTCAGTTGAAAACATCTTACGGAATACCAGTTGATCAGTCTGGATGGCCGTCTCTCCAGCATATATGCACTCAAGTGCATATGTATACGGATTATCAAGAGTCATAGTACTCATTAGAGTCTAGATCTTTCACTGCGGATGAGCAGCTCTGCAATAGACACTACTTCTTGCCAGTATGAGTTGTAGTCATATAGTAACCTCCCGGTTCTATATACTATCACATCAACTAGTTTGTACCATTTTCCATATGTGTAACAAACTGTTACTATTGTAGAAAGCAGCCACACTACTCTGATAACTGCATTGAGAAGAAGTATAGAAGTACCTAGCAGCGAGGTACTGGAGGCACTGGTGGATACAGATGTCCCGAGAGACTCAGAAGAATATACTCTACCCAGGAAGATGATTCCCATATAGAGGAATTAGCTACAGTTACAGTAAACTATGCTAGACCTGGTACTACTCAATCTCAAGCCTTCGAAGCATACACCAGTGTCAAATGCTATAAAATAAATGCTCTATTCAATACAGGTACAATGAGGGACAACTTGATATGATGAAGGTGTGTTACTTTCTACCCAATCCCTTCCGGAGATCTCGATACTCCTATTAACCTGAAGATAGTACTTGAAGGATCAGACCCAGGTTACAACTATGTGCCAAAGCCTATTATTCTGTTTTACAAGGAAAGCGGCGATATCTCTGAAGCCCTAGTCTGTTCCTTGGACAACTTTGATATCTTCCTAGGAAGGTCCTACCTTACTGCTCAGCATGCTGTAATAGATTGCAGAAAATCTAGAATCGCCTTCCCTGACAAAGGAATTACCTTGATATTACGATCCTATATGGTAAGCTAGTTTTGCAACAGGTAACTACTTCTCTTTGAGTTGGATGAATATGACTGGGTCGTTGTTGTAGTCTGGTATGGGGCATGGTGGTAATCTCAGCCACCAGGGTAGGAGTACTATTGCAGCGAGTAGTACTAGGCGGATTCTACTATTGCTCTTAGGCCTATGCCTACATTGTCTTGATAGCCGAACCCTATGGTTCCTATCGCACAACGCCAATAGAGGAATGGAGAGGTAAAGAGGTAATTTAATTGTATAGGAAGGAACTTAGATGGTTGTGTGAAGAGTCCTAACGACAGGTCGCCTAGAGGTCCTTATATAGGCACTCTCCCCTCAACCCTAACCCTGGTGACTCCTACCTGTGAGTCACACGACCTCTATGACTCATAGTGAGTCATAGTATGAAATCTATCAGCTGACTTCTCTGAGTCAACTGCTCTGCGTGCCAACCAATCATAACTCATAAAATAAGTCATGTGCCTTAAAGTGGTCACATGCGCGAAACCCATGACTCATAGTGTGAGTCATGTGTGAAAATCATTACATCATTTGACTCACAAATGTGAGTCATGCGCACGATCAACCAATCACAACATAACAATGATTGCACAAGTGTACATCATGTAAAACCCCATGACTTCTAATAAGTTATAGTGCGAAATATAACAACCTTGTGACTCCTAACTATGAGTCATGCGAAATCCTGCTTTGCTTAGTTACCAATAGTGACATTAGCTCCTCTATCCCTTAAGCCTGAGTCCCTCCAGGCTTAACGTCCCATCTTCGTCATGCTTTCACCAAACCTGCGCAATTCCTTTTTCAATTTCCGAACTTGAAGTTCGGCCGACTGGTAGTTCCTCCGGACTTCCAATAAGGTGGTGTGTGCCGCCCCAATAGTCCGGTCCCGGTCATCAATCATTATCTGATATGTCCGCATATCAGTTATTTGTGCCTCGATTGTAGCTTCGGCGGTGCCAAGTTGGTCTCGTAGCCCTTGCAACTGTAATTGCAAACTCGCTTCGTCGGGGATCGTCTCGATTTCCTTTTTTTCGCCCCCCTCTCCCTTCAACAGTGTCCTCACAGTTGTTTTCCTTTTACTAATACGTTCATCGTTTTCTGTAAGGGGTGCCGCTTCCCCTGTACGCTATGGGTAAAACCCAGCAACGATTTTGTCGTGTCTGTGAGTACAACATGTGTCCTTGAAACAGTGATTCAAGGCTTTCTCCTTGTGTGGTGGTTGCAGTTTGCGCAACTTGGGCTGACGTGGAAACTAATTGCTTGCTTCCTTATCCCGTAAATGAGTGTTGAAGTAATCATCGTAACTGGCAGTCCACGAAAGAGCGTTGTGTGCTGCCTGCTTTTCCCTTTCTTCCTGAGTAGCGTATGGCGGGCTGGTAGGTGTAGTAGCCCTGAGGCTATTGCCTCATCCTTCGTCTGGACCCAATAGCGTTGGGTCTTGCTTTGTGGGTTCGATTTTGACTGTAACCCACTCAGGGTTTTCTTGGGTACTGCTGATGGAAACGTTCAATGGCGATGCTGGCATTGTTGAAGTTCTCCGCAGGGTACCAAGTTTTGTCGTGTTCTGGTGAGTATGTCACAATTAGTGACTAAGCAAGGCAGAATTTCGCATGACTCATAGTTTTGAGTCACAAGGTTGTTATATTTCGCACTATGACTCATTAGAAGTCATAGGGGTTTAACATGATGCACACTTGTGCAATCATAGTTATGTTGTGATTGGTTGATTGTGCGCATGACTCACATTTGTGACTCATATGATGTAATGATTTTCGCACATGACTCACACTATGAGTCATGGGTTTCGCGCATGTGACCACTTTAGGGCACATGACTTATTATATGAGTTATGATTGGTTGGCGCACGGCGCAATTGACTCAGAGGAGTCAGCTAATGGATTTCATACTATGACTCACTATGAGTCATAGAGGTCGTGTGACTCACAGGTATGAGTCACCAGGGTTAGGGTTAAGGGAAGAGTGCCTATATAAGGACCGCTAGGCGACTTGGAGTTAGGACTCTTCACGCAACCATTTAAGTTCTTTCCTATACAATTACTTTAGCTCTTTACCGTTCTATTCCCTATTGGCGTTGTGCGATAGGAACCATAGGGTTCAGCTATTAAGACAACGGAGGCATAGGCCTAAGAGCAATAGTGGAACTCCGTCTAGTACTACTCATTGCAATAGTACTTATACCCTGGTGGCTGAGATTAGCGCCACGCCCCATACCGTACTACAAGAACGGCCCGGTCATATTCATCCAACCCAAAGAGAACTAGTTACCTGTTGCAGAACCAGCTTACCGCATAGGATCGTAACATTTGGTTGCGTCACCTAAGCAAAACCCAACTACAAAACGGCAGACTCTACAGACAACGACACCGACCTTACTGAGGGTGAAATCGATACCTCAACACTTGGCCCGGAACTTGAAGAATTAATTAGCACAAACCTATCCAGAAGCCAGTCACAAAGAAGTACAAGTCCGGAGACCCCTGAGCCGGCCTCACCAACAGGATCTCTGGAACCAGAAAGGCCAAGACCAGAAAGGATATCAGCACCGGGACCAGCAACTGCCTGTGCAGGAGTAGGAATTCAACTAGCAGGATTTACAACTGCACAGTTCCAAGAGATCCTGCCTCTGTTAAACAACCAGCGAGAAACAACCAACAACCGGATCAAAGTCGAGAAATCTCCACCTTCTCTGGAACAAGGACCAAACTACGGACCTTCTTAGTGCAATGCCAACTATACTTTGAAGCAACACAAGAAACACGACATACGCAACACATCACCTTCGTCAAGATCATGTTAAGGGATGCAGGAGCAAGCTGGATAACCCCATTTGCAGAAGGACGCAAGCCGGAGACCTGGACTACATATGAATATTTCACTACAGCCCTCAAAGACCAGTTTGGGGATGTGGATGCAGAAAATGCAGCCAGGACAAAACTCGACCGCCTGAGGCAAGGCAAGGAACCAGTCACGGAATACTGGAATGACTTTCGCCTCACAGCTACAGAGGCCAATGAGGATGATAGTACTCTAAGACGCCAATTCCTTAAAGGAATTAACCGAACGCTCCAGGACGCATGGGCAGAGGACCACATGGTAGCGGCAAATGTCGATGCCCTTGCAGCCTGGGCAATCGAAAAAGAAAACCGGAATAACTTGATCAAGCACCTTCAAGGAAACAACAGTACTGTTATCCAACAACAGGAAACGCGCAGGAACAATAATGGAACCTGGAAGTCGGGCAACACTATGGAAACCCGAGGCGACCCAATGGACCTGGATGCTACCAGAAGGCATCGACGAATAAACCTCTCACGAGCAGAGTTCACAAGAAGAAGGGACAACAACCTGTGCCTAGGATGCGCCAGACCTGGACACAGACTCAGTAATTGCCGAAATGCAAGAGATGAGAAGGACTATACTAGGCAGTTCAACAGTAAGACCAACAATAATCGCTGGAAACCACGAACCAACCTACACGAAATGGAGATCAGAGAAACACCTGAAGAGTCGGGAAACGAAGAAAGTCCCCAGTAAGAGATGAGCTGCGGGACAACAAAACTAAAACCATCGGAATTGGCAACATCTACATGGCACTTACAAACACGGAAATATTGGAACAAGAAAAAGACCATGCCATGATCAAAATGCGTTTACATGGACAGGACAAGACAGTCATCATCAACGGCATGATTGACTTGGGCGCAACAGAAAACCTTTTTGACAAGGAATTCAGCAAAAACACGGCATACGAACAAAGAAAGCAAAAGAAATCTGGGAAATCTACCTTGCGGACGGGGAGCCCAGTGCTATGGGACCAATTACCCCTATAGCGGAAGTACCTGTGGACATCGGCAGCCATAGGAAAGTGGCAACCTTCCAAATCGCAGATCTACCCAACCATGAGGCAGTGCTAGGGCTGCCATGGTTAAGAAGAAACAACCCCAAGATCGATTGGGAAAGCAATAAGATCACGTTCGATACCGAATGGTGTACCAGAGTATGCCTCGAAAGCTCGCCAGCAGTGGACTTTGTCCCTGAATCGGAAGCCCTGGAAGAGAACTAGGAGATACAGTTCTCCACGATCCAGGGCAAGGATGTCCAGAACATCAAAATCCAAAGATTGAGCAATACGGCCACACTTCCTACCCAGGGGTCAGCCAAGGCTTCAGGACATGACCTGTATGCAGATGAGAGAATTACGATACCAGCAAAAGAACAAGGAATCGTCAATACCGGGATAGCTATAGTACTACCATAAGGCACCTATGGGTGGGTGGCTCCGCGCAGTGGATTGGCAGTTAAACATCAGCTTACTGTCAATGCGGAGTAATCGACGCTGACTACACAGGTGAAGTCAAGGTGGTCCTGGTCAACCTGGGATAGGACAGTTACACAGTTGAGCCGGGAGACCGCATCGCACAGTTGATATGCGAAAATATTGTCATATGACAATGCGATGAAGTGGAGCAAGTGGCTCCTACTAGGTGAGGCGCAGCATGGTTTGGAAGTACGGACCACCCAAAACGCTAAAATATTGAGATCAACGAAATCTCCGCTACGTCATTCGGAAAGTTCTACCGAAGAGGCGAAGTCACAGGAATCCTCAAGTGGGATTATAAGACGAACGAACCTACCAGGATCGAAAGGATCAATGTCAGCACTGAATTGGCTATCAAGGCCAAGATAGGACGAGAAAAAGACAAAACCAGAAACATTGTGCCTAGGGAATACCACCAGTACCTGGACATGTTTAAGGAAGAGGAAGAAACTCGGCTACCACCCTACCGACTAAAGGTTGACTTGGATATCAACCTCAAAAAAGGAGAAACAGTACCAGCAAGAAAGCTATACCCATTGGGCGAAAAAGAGTAGGAAGAACTAAGAGAATACAGCAGGGTCAACAAGAACCGGGGCTGGATTCGAGACTCTTATGCAAACGGGGGATCACGAATCCTGTTTGTTAAGAAAAAAGACGGCAAGCTAAGACTATGCGTGAACTACCGAGGGCTCAACGAAGTCACCAAACGAGACCCATATCCCCTAAGACTGATAGGAGAAGCCCTCGATAGGTTCAGAGGAGCCAAGGTCTTTACTAAACTAGACATCCGAAACGTATATCACAACATCACAATCAAACACGGACACGAATGGAAAACTACCTTTACCACCAAATACGGCATATACGAATACAAGGTCATGCCATTCTGACTCAAAAATGCAGCTGCAGCATTTCAGTGATGGGTCAATAGGATTCTCAGCAGGTTTCTGGATACCTGTTGTATCGTCTATATAGATGATATTCTGATATATTCAGAAAACCTGGAATAAAATCGAACCCATGTCAGTATGATTATGGAAGCCTTGAGAAAACAAGGGCTGACACTGAAGCCATCGAAGTGCGAATTTTACAAGGAACGAACCGAATACCTAGGCTTCATCATCGACAAGGACGGAGTCAGTGTTGATCCTATCAAAACAAAAGCAATCTGGGAATGGAAACCACCCGAAAGCAATAAAGGAATACAGTGCTTTATGGGATTCTGAAACTTCTATCGACGATTCATAGAAGGGTTTAGTCAGATAGCTAAACCACTCTATCAACTGACGAAGAAGGACTGCAAATGGAACTGGACTGAGAACCAACCTAAAGCATTCGATGAATTGCGCAGGAGACTTACTTCAGCCCCACTACTGGTACACTACGATCCAACCAAGGAAATCATGATTGAGACCGACGCTTCAAAATATGTATGCTCAGGCACTCTATCACAGAAGGAGAGCAATGGAAAATGGAGGCCAGTGGCATACCGGTCAAAAACAATGACCCCCGCAGAATGCAACTACGATATCTACGACAAAGAGCTCTTAGCCATTGTCCAAGCATTGAAAGAATGGAGGAGATATGCAAAAGGAAGTAGACACCAGGTCCTGGTCCTCACAAACTATAAGAACCTGGTACCATTTACCACGACAAAAGAGCTTAACGACAGACAAATCCGATGGATCGAGACCCTCAGTCAATACGATATCAAAATACAATACCGACCCGGGAAGGAAGGGGGCAAACCAGATGCCCTTATGAGGAGAGCAGAGGATGTCCCGAAAAAGAACGACGAGAGGGTCCAACAAAAACAAAGGATCCTACTCCCAAATGAACAATACTTCAAAGCCATTGAAGTGGTCAAGTTTGTCGCTGAAGATTTTGGCATCCGAGAAGCAAGCACGAAAGACAGGCAGATAAGAGAAATCCAGGAAGCCCTGAGGAAAGGAGAGAAAGAAATGAAAGGAGTGGCTCTAGGGGCATGTGAATGGAAGGAAGGATGCCTATGGCATCAAGGAAAGATTTGAGTACCAGAACACGAAGAGATCAGAACCAAAGTCATACGACAAAATCACGATAACCCAGCAGTTGGGCATGGCGGAAACAGCAAAACTACGGAACTACTATCCCGACAATATTATTGGCCAAAGATGCACGACGATATAAAGAGATATGTCAAGAATTGCGATACATGTCCAAGAACGAAAGCGATAAGGCACGCGCCCATCGGACTACTACAACCGAACGAGGCGCCAAACCAAGCATAGAATTTGATAGCAAAGGACTTCATCACGGACCTGCCGAAATCAGACGATTATGACGCCATCCTGGAGGTCATCGACCGCTTTACAAAAATGAGACATTTCATACCCTACAACAAGGATATGAACACCAAAGAATTTGTCCAGATATTCCTACGGGAAATATTCCAACTCCATGGACTACAATAGTGTATCATCACCGATAGAGGAACGCTATTTACATCAGACTTGTGGAAAGAGACTCCAAAATCCCTTGGAATTGAACGAAGAATGAGCACTGCCTTCCATCCACAAACCGACGGACAAACTGAAAGGACGAACGGAATATTGGAACAATACCTAAGGGCCTATGGCAACTATCAGCAAGAGAACTGGGCGGAATTACTACCATTAGCGGAATTTGCATACAACAATGGAAAACAGGAAACCATTAAGACCACACCCTCCTACCCAAACTACTGACCACATCCGGAACATGGGGCGATAGGCCACATGATACCAAAGGAAACTACGAAAAAGGAAGAGATGGGTCAGCTGCACACTATCCTACGTCAGGAAATGGTCTATACACAATTACGACAAAAAGAAAACTACGATCAACACAGAAAACCCGATCCGAATCTCCAGTCAGGCGACATGGTCTGGGTACTGCCAAGGAATATAAGGACCACGAGACCATCCCTGAAGCTGGATTACCTGAAAATCGGACAATTCAAGATCCTTACGAAGGTGGGCACAATTGCCTTTAAATTGGCCTTGCCCCAACAGATGAAGGTCCACAACACCTTCCACATCTCACTCCTCGAACCATACGAAGACAATCAGTTCCCCTCACAAAAGCAATCACCACCACCTCCAATCGAGATAGAAGGATAAAGCGAGTACGAAATCGAAGAAATCATTGATTCACGGATATACCGAAAACGCCTACAAACAGAGCCAAGTGGACTGGCTACTCACCAGAACACGACAAAACTTGGTACCCTGCGGAAAACTTTAACAATGCCAGCATCGCCATTGAATGTATTTATCAGCAGTACCCAAGAAAACCCCGAGTGGGTTACAGTCAAAATCGAACCCACGAGGCAAGACCCACCGCCATTGGGTCTAGACGAAGGGTGGGGCGATCGCCGCAGGGCTTCTACCCCTACCAGCCCGCTATACGCTACTGAGGAAGAAAGGGAAAAGCAGGCAGCACACAACGCTCTTTCGTGGACTGCCTGTTACGCTGATTCCTGCAACACTCATTTACGCGACAAGGAAGGACGCAATTGGTTTCCACGACAGCCCAAGTTGCGCAAACCGCAACAACCACACAAGGAGACATCCTGGAAACACGGTTTCAAGGACACTTGTCGTACTCACAGACACGACAAATTGGATGCTGGGTTTTACCCAAGGAGAACCGGGGAAGCGGCACCCCTTACGGAAAACGATGCACGTATTAGAAAAAGAAAAACAACTGTGAGGACACAGTAGAAGGGAGAGGGGGGCGAAAAAAGCGAAACCGAGACGATCCCCGACGATGAGAGTTTGAAACGACAGTTGCAAGGGCTACGAGAACAACTTGGCACTGCCGAAGCAACAATCAAGGCCCAAAGAACTGATATGTGAACATATCAGAGAATGATTGAGGACCGGGAGTGGACTATTAGGACGGCACACACCACTTTAGAGGAAGGCCAGAGGAACTACCAGTCGGCCGAACATCAAGTTCGGAAATTCAAAAAGGAACTGCGCAGGTTTGGAGAAAGCCTTACGAAGATGGGACGTTAAGCCAGAAGGGACTCAGGCTTAAGGGAGAAGGGAGCTAATGTCACAATTGGTGACTAAGCAAGGCAGAATTTCGCATGACTCATAGTTATGAGTCACAAGGTTGTTATATTTCGCACTATGACTCATTAGAGGTCATGGGGTTTTACATGATGCACACTTGTGCAATCATTGTTATGTTGTGATTGGTTGATTGTGCGCATGACTCACATTTGTGAGTCATATGATGTAATGATTTTCGCACATGACTCACACTATGAGTCATAGGTTTCGCGCATCTGACCACGTTAGGGCACATGACTTATTATATGAGTTATGATTGGTTGGCGCGCGGCGCAGTTGACTCAGAGGAGTCAGCTGATGGATTTCATACTATGACTCACTATGAGTCATAGAGGTCGTGTGACTCATAGGTATGAGTCACCAGGGTTAGGGTTAAGGGAAGAGTGCCTATATAAGGACCGCTAGGTGACTTGTAGTTAGGACTCTTCATGCAACCATCTAAGTTCTTTCCTATACAATTCCTTTAGTTCTTTACCGTTCCATTCCCTATTGGCGTTGTGCGATAGGAACCATAGGGTTCATCTATCAAGACAACGTAGGCATAGGCCTAAGAGCAATAGTGGAACTCCGCCTAGTACTGCTCGTTGCAATAGTACTCCTTCCCTGGTAGCTGAGATTAGCACCACGCCCCATACCGCACTACAAGAACGGCCCGGTCATATTCATCCAACCCAAAGAGAAGTAGTTACCTGTTGCAGAACCAGCTTACCGCACAGGATCGTAACAGAGTAGCCAGTCTACTTGGCTCTGTATTGTAGGAGTTTTCGGTGTATGCCTGAATCAATGATTTCTCCGAGTTCGTACTCGCTTTCTCCTTCTATCTCGATTAGAGGTGGTGGTGATTGCTTTTATGAGGGAAACTGATTGTCTTGGTATGGTTCGAGGAGTGAGGTGTGGAAGGTGTTGTGCACCTTCATCTGTCGGGTCAAGGCCAATTTATAGGTACTTGTGCCCACCTTCGTAAGAATCTTGAATGGTCCGATTTTCTTGTAATTCAGCTTCTTGCATGGTCTTGTGGTCCTTATGTTCCTTGGCAATAACCAGACCATGTCGCCTGACTGGAGATTCAGATCAGGTTTTCTGTGTCGTTCGTAGTTTTCTTTTTGTCGTAATTCTGCACAGACCATTTCCTGACTTAGGATATTGTGCAGCTGACCCATCTCTTCCTTTTCGACTGTTTCCTTTGGTATCATGTGGCCTATCTCCTCATGTTCTGGATGTTGTCCGTAGTTTGCATAGAAGGGTTTGGTCTTAATAGTTTCCTTTCTTCCATTGTTGTATGCAAATTCTGCTAATGGTAGTCATTCTGCTCAGTTATCTTGCTGATAGTGGACATAAGCCCTTAGGTATTGTTCCAGTATTCCGTAGGTCCTTTCGGTTTGTCCGTCCGTTTGTGGATGGAAGGCGGTGCTCATTCTTCATTCAATCCCTAGGGATTTTGTAGTCTCTTTTCATAAGTCAGATGTAAATAGCGTTCCTCTATCGGTGATGATATTTTGTGGTAGTCCATGGAGTCGGAATATTTTCGGTAGGAATATCTAGACAAATTCTTTAGTGTTCATATCCTTGTTGCAGGGTATGAAATGGCTCATTTTTGTCAAGCGGTCAATGACCACCAGGATGGCGTCATAATCGTCCGATTTCGGCAGGTCCATGATGAACTCCATTGCTATCGATTTCCATGGTCAGTGTGGTGCCTTGTTCGGTTGTAGCAGTCCTTAGGGCACGTGTCTTATCGCTTTCGTCCTTTGGCATGTATCGCAATTCTTGACATATCTCTTTAGGTCATCCCGCATCTTTAGCCAATAATATTGTCGGCATAGTAGTTCTTTAGTTTTTGCTGTTTCCGCCATGCCCAACTGCTGGGTTATCGTGATTTTGTCGTATGACTTGAGTTCTGATCTCTTCGTGTTCTGGCACCCAAATCTTTCCTTGATGCCATAGGCATCCTTCCTTCCATTCACATGCCCCTAGAGCCACTCCGTTCATTTCTTTCTCTCCTTTCCTCAGGGCTTCCTGGATTGCTCTTATCTGTCTGTCTTTCGTACTTGCTTCTTGGATGCCAAAATCTTGAGCAACAAACTTGACCACTTCCATGACTTCGAAGTATTGTTCTTTTGGGAGTAGGATCCTTTGTTTTTGTTGGATTCTCTCGTCGTTCTCTTTCCAGACATCTTCTGCCCTCCTTGTAAGGGCATATGATTTGCCCCTTCCTTGCCGGGTCGGTATTGTATTTTGATATCTTATTGACTGAGCCTCTCGCTCCCTCGGATTTGTCTGTCATTGAGCTCTTTTGTCGTGGTAAATGGTACCAGGTTCTTATAGTCGGTGAGGACCAGGACCTGGTGTCTGCTTCATTTTGCATATCTTCTCCATTCTCTCAAGGCTTGGACAATGGCTAAGAGCTCTTTGTCGTGGATATCGTAGTTGCATTCCGCAGGCGTCATTGTTTTTGGCCGGTATGCCGCTGGCCTACATTTTCCATCGCTCTCCTTCTGTGATTGAATGCCTTAGCCTATATATTTCGAAGCGTCGGTCTCGATCATGATTTACTTGGTTGGATCGTAGTGTACTAGTAGTGGGGCAGAAGTAAGTCGCCTGCGCAATTCATGGAATGCTTTTTGTTGGTTCTCAGTCCAGTTCTATTTGCAGTCCTTCTTCGTCAGTTGATAGAGTGGTTTAGCTATACGGTAAACCCTTCTATGAATTGTCGATAGAAGTTGCAGAATCCCATAAAGCACTGTATTCCTTTCTTGCTTTCGGGTGGTTTCCATTCCCATATTGCTTTTATTTTGATAGGATCAACACTGACTCCGTCCTTGTCGATGATCAACCTTAGGTATTCGGTTCGTTCCTTGTGAAATTCGCACTTCGATGGCTTCAGTGTCAACCCTTCTTTCTTCAAGGCTTCCATAATTATCTTGACATAGGTTCGGTGTTGTTCCAGATTTTCTGAATAATTCAGAATATCATCTAAATAGACGATACAACAGATATCCTGAAACCTGCTGAGAATCCTATTGCCCCATCGCTGAAATGCAGCAGGTGCATTTTTGAGTCCGAATGGCAGGACCGTGTATTCGTATATGCCGTATTTGGTGGTAAAGGTTGTTTTCCATTGGTCTCCGTCTTTGATTCTGATGTTGTGATATGCGTCTCGGATGTCTAGTTTAGTAAAGACCTTGGCTCCTCTAAGCCTATCGAGCGCTTCTCCAATCAGTGGTAGGGGATATCGGTCTCGTTTGGTGACTTCGTTGAGCCCTCGGTAGTCCACTCATAGCCTTAGCTTGCCATCTTTCTTGTTAACAAACAGGATCTGTGATCCCCCGTTTGCATAAGAGTCTCAAATCCAGCCATGGTTCTTGTTGACCCTGATGTATTCTCTTAGTTCTTCCAGCTCTTTTTCGCCCAATGGGTATAGCTCTCCTGCTGGTATTGTTTCTTCTTTCTTGAGGTTGATTTCCAAGTCAACCTTTGGTCAGTGGGGTGGTAGCCGAGTTTCTTCCTCTTCTTTGAACATGTCCAGGTACTGGTGGTATTCCCTTGGTACAATGTTTCTGGTTTTATCTTTTTCTAGTCCTTTCTTGGCCTTGATAGCCAATTCGGTGCTGACATTGATCCTTTCGATCCTGGTAGGTTCGTTTGTCTTATAATCCCACTTGAGGTTTTCTGTGACGGCGCCTCTTTGGTAGAACTTGCCGAATGACATAGCGGAGATCTCGTTGGTCTCCAACTTTTGCCATTTTTGGTAGTCCGTACTTCTAAACCCTGCTGCTCCTCTCATAGTAGGAGCCACTTGCTCCACTTCCTCACATTGTCCTATGACGATCTTTTCGCATATCAACTGTGCGATGCAGTCTCCCGGCTCAACTGTGTAACTGTTCTTTCCCAGGTTGACCAGGACCACCTTGACTTCACCTGTATAGTCGGCTTCGATTACTCCCGCATTGACAGTAAGCTGGTCTTTGACTCCCAATCCGCTGCGTGTAGCCACCCGTCAATAGGTACCTTTGGGTAGTCCTATATCTATCCCGGTGTTCACGATTCCTTGTTCTATTGACGGTATCGTAATTCTCTCGTTTACATACAGATCATGTCCTGCAGCCTTGGCTGACCCCTGGGTAGGGAGTGTGGCCGTATTGCTCAATCTTTGGATTTTGATGTTCTGGACATCCTTGGCCTGGATCGTCGAGAACTATATCTCCAAGTTTTCTTCCAGGGCTTCCGATTCAAGGACTAAGTGCACTGCTGGCGATCTTTCATGGCATATTCTGGTACACCACTCGCTATCGCACGTAATCTTATTGCTTTCCCAATCGATCTTGGGGTTGTGTCTTCTTAACCATTGCAGACCTAACACTGCCTCATTGTTGGGTAGATCTGCGATTTGGAAGGTTGCCACTTCCCTATGGCTGCCGATGTCCATAGGTACTTCCGCTATATGGGTAATTGGTCCCATAGCGCTTGGCTCCCCGTACGCAAGGTAGATTTCCTGTATTTCTTTCGCTTTCTTTGTTCGTATGCTGTGTTTGTTGCTGAATTCCTTGTCAATAAAGTTTTCTGTAGCGCCGGAGTCAATCATGCCGTTGATGATGACAGTCTTGTTCTTACCATGTAAACGCATTTTGACCATGGCATGGCCCTTTTCTTGTTCTAAGATTTCTGTATTTGTAAGTGCCATGTAGATGTTACCTATTCCGATTTATTTGGTTTTGTTGTCCCGTAGCCCATCTCTTACTGGGGAGTTTGTTCGTTTCCCGACTCTTCAGGTGTTTCTCTGATCTCTATTTCGTGTAGGTTGGTTTGTGGTTTCCAGCGATTATTGTTGGTCTTACTGTTGAACTGCCTAGTATACTCCTTACCAACTCTTGCATTTCGGCAATTACTGAATCTGTGTCCAGGTCTGGCGCATCCTAGGCACATGTTATTGTCCCTTGTTCTTGTGAATTCTGCTCGTGAGAGCTTTAGTCGTGGCCGCCTTCTGGTAGCATGCAGGGCCATTGGGTCGCCTAGGGTTTCCATATTGTTGCCCGACTTCCAGGTTCCGTTATTGTTCCTGGGCGTTTCCTGTTATTGAATAAAGGTACTGTTGTTTCCTTGAGGGTGCTTGATCATGATAATCCGGTTTACTTTTTCGATTGCCCAGGCTGCAAGGGCATCGACATTTGGCGCCACCATGTGGTCCGCTGCCCATGCGGCCTGGAGCGTTCAGTTAATTCCTTTAAGGAATTGGCGTCTTAGAGTACCATCATCCTCATTGGCCTCTGTAGCTGTGAGGCGAAAGTCATTCCAGTATTCCGTGACTGGTTCCTTGCCTTGCCTCAGGCGGTCGAGTTTTGTTTTGGCTGCATTTTCTGCATCCATATCCCCAAACTGGTCTTTGAGGGCTGTAGTGAAATCTTCATATGTAGTCCAGGTCTCCGGCTTGCGTCCTTCTGCAAATGGGGTTATTCTGCTTGCTGCTGCATCCCTTAACAAGCTCTTGACATAGGTGATGCGTTCCGTATGTCATGTTTCTTGTGTCGCTTCAAAGTATAATTGGCATTGCACTAAGAAGGTTGGTAGTTTGATCCTTGTTCCAGAGAAGGTAGGGGGTTTCTTGACTTTGATCCGGTTGTTGGTTGTTTCTCGCTGGTTGTTTATCAGAGTCAGGATTTCTCGGAACTGTGCAGTTATAAATCCTGCTAGTTGAATTCCTGCTCCTCCACCGGCAGTTGCTGGTCCCGGTGCTGACATCCTTTCTGGTCTTGGCGTTTGGGTTCCAGAGATCCTGTTGGTAAGGCTGGCTCAGAGGTCACCGGACTTGTGGTTCTCTGTGACTGGCTTCTGGATAGATTTGTGCTAATTGATTCTTCAAGTGCCGGGCCAAGTGTTGAGGTATCGATTTCTCTCTCAGTAAGGTTGATGTCGTTGTGTGTAGAGTCTCCCATTTTGTAGTTAGGAGTTGCTTAGGTGAAGCAACCAAATGTTACGCTCCTATCCGGTAAGCTGGTTTTGCAACAGGTAACTACTTCTCTTTGGGTTGGATGAATATGACCGGGTTGTTGTTATAGTCCGGTATAGGGCGTGGCGCTAATCTCAGCCACCAGGGTACGAGTACTATTGCAATGACTAGTACTGGGCGGATTTCCACTATTGCTCTTAGGCCTATGCCTATGTTGTCTTGATAGCCGAACCTTATGGTTCCTATCGCATAACGCCAATAGAGGAATGTAGGGGCAAAGAGGTAGAGTAATTGTATACGAAAGAACTTAGATGGTTGCGTGAAGAGTCCTAACTACAAGTCGCCTAAAGGTCCTTATATAGGCACTCTTCCCTCAACCCTAACCCTGGTGACTCCTACCTGTGAGTCACACGACCTCTATGACTCATAGTGAGTCATAGTATGAAATCCATCAGCTGACTTCTCTGAGTCAACTGCGCCGCGTGCCAACCAATCATAACTCATAAAATAAGTCATATGCCTTAAAGTGGTCACATGCGCGAAACCCATGACTCATAGTGTGAGTCATGTGTGAAAATCATTACATCATATGACTCACAAATGTGAGTCATGCGCACGATCAACCAATCACAACATTACAATCATTGCACAAGTGTGCATCATGTGAAACCCCATGACTTCTAATGAGTTATAGTGCGAAATATAACAACCTTGTGACTCCTAACTATGAGTCATGCGAAATCCTGCTTTGTTTAATCACCAATCGTGACACTTGACCTGCAAGAAAGCAACTCATGCATGATTTTTACCCATAAATGATGCAGATGCTCCTGACTTCATTTCAGAGTTTCTTACAGTATTGCTGTTAAGGTTTGTCGATTCTAAGAGCAAGTAAATCGAACTACAATAGTATATATTTTTGTAAACGAAGATTGTCTTGGAAGGCTTATCGGTAAAAGATTCTTAGTAAAACTTATAATATTGATAAGATCGCCTCCGTTGCCTGATCATGATAATTGCACGGGAGGCACTTTGATATTTACATCCCGCGTCTGTGTGTTGGCGGACTACTTCTAACCTCTATATTTTAATATACTTCCAACCGTTTCCATCCTTCATTCCTAAGTGTGAGAGCTGTTTGACCCTGTGACTATTGTTACCCCCACAGCTTATAGACACATCAGAGCTCCTTTATTTCCTGATAGTGTGAACCATTTCTCAGTCGGAGATGTTGTTCCTTGTTCTGCCGCTTAAACTTAGGTAGTCCATCGTGGAATTTACCAATAGTTTCTTAGAACTCCAAGTGGCCAACTTGGCTGGTGACCTATCTGGATACTTGCGGCATTCCCAGTATCTTGCAGATGGCTTTCAGAATGATATCATTCTGACTTACAAGCAGTCCAATCTGTATCATATTGCTATGTCTCTCCTTATCAACCTGTTCCGATAGGTTCTTAGACCAATATAGGCTTATTTTCAGGATCTGAGTAGGTTCTCTTGGTTCTCCGAGAGCCCAGTCATCATATTCTCATGGTTGCAAGGAGTATCCCGTCACCTTCGGTCCATTGCAGCGAAGGCTGTACAGAATGGGCCATACCTCTGCAGACACGGATCCTATGCACTTGTTTCCAGTTGTACTGAGTCGTCCGAGTCTCCCTCTTCATATACCCCAAGCACAGCATCCGGTCAGGCAGACGGCGACGATATATATGGTGTTACAAGAGGGGCGCCAATTTTGGGTATTTTAGGGAGGGGACACTTTTTAACCAAAGCGCCGCATGTGATATGTGGGCCCAACAAGGGGGCTGCAAGGGTATGGGTAGTATCTCAGCCCAATTTTTTCGTATGAATTCAGTGCTGGATTCCAGTACCTTGTACCCATATGCCTAACAATTGCCTGGCAAGAAGACAACTGAATTACCACCCTTGAGAGATGTAACAGAATCCTACTATGTTTCTACTATTACTACAGACTTGATGTTGGTTATTACTTATTTGGGTTTATACCTGATAAGCGCTACTATTTGATTATCGCTTCCTGCTCGATTATGACTTCCTAACTGGTTATTCTTTCCTTGTTTCGCTTATCACTACCCCTCCTTGCTTTTACCCATTTGGGTCTTGCCATCCTCCTGCTATACCTACAGGATTTGTATAGTATTAGCGATTACTTGTTCCTTCTTGTTTAGATTCTATTACTTGTTTTGTTAGCTCCATCATGTCGCTTTTAACTCTCTGTTTTCGGAATATGGTTACCTTGTTATTGTTGACAGAGAATCGGCAAGTGGGACCAAGTGTTATCACAGGTTCTAACTTTGATCAGGTACGAAAGGAGGCGAGCGACTTGTATTACTTGTAGAACTTAGAGAAGAGAATTAAGCGAAGGAGAGAAGAAAAGGAAGAAGAGAAAAGAAGTAGAGGGTAGCTATTGAGACGCGACAGAGGGTGACGTAAGCAAGTATGAGGTGTGACTTGTGACTGCAGCAACAGTGAATATAAGAGCATGATTATGACAGCAATTTCCAACAGTTATGCTTCCTCTGTTAGCATATTGTTGGACAGGATGTTTGTGCTTTTGTTTAGTTTTCTTAGCTACAATCCTTTGTATTTAAAGAGCCTGCAATCCCTTAAGGATTCAGACTCTCAAGCCTTACAGGAAAATCATTTTTAATACTACAAGTTGAACAGTTACTCTATTAGTTCTATACCTTTTACCTTGTCTATTGAAGACCTATTCATCAACGCTTCTCCCCCTATCCTAATACTATATTCAGAGTCCCTTTGGGATTCTCGAGATACTTGGGAGTAGGTTACAAGAGATGTCACCAACCACATCCAGGTGAAGGATACAATTTCAAACTATAACCTGAGACTGTTGTCATTCTCTGATAAGTTAGTGCCTGGTTACAAAGCATTAATCGAAGTTTGGATAGCATAAGGAATCATTTATCCAAGCAAGGCATACAAACCAGTCAATATATTCCCAAAGTTAAAACTTAATGGCGAGATCAAACTGCTTGCAGACCTTGTACCTAGGAACAATTTACTATCTGAGAGCATGGAGCGATTCCCAACCAAGGCATAATACTCAGAACTGTTGACAGAGCAAAGTTCAGATCGACCACAGAGCTGGCAAATTGGTACTTCTAAATTCGAGTTCTCCCTAACGATGAGATATACAAGACCATCAACACACCCTATAGATCCTTTGCATGCAGGGTTATACTTCAAGGAGTTGTTAATGCCCCTGCAACAGCTACGAGTGTTATAGATTTTAGCCTAAATAGATTTATTGGAAAATTTGTTTGGCATACATAATATGACATTACCATCTACTTAGAAACTATTAAGGACTATATTTCGCATATCAGAGTAGTGTTGGGAAGAGTACACCCAGCAACACATCAAAGCATCACGAGCTAAATGCAAATTCATCCCCACCAAGCTCTCTCTCTAAGGACCTTTTATAAATGAAAGAGGAATTCATGCTAAACTACATAAAATTCGATATATCGAAGACTGGCCTATACCAAAATCGAAAAAGGAAGATCTGACCTTTATTGGAGTTGTGATATATCATGCAAAATTCCTCTCATACCTTAAGTCAAACACTAACCCCATCTCAGGTTTGATTGTCCAAGAAGTGTTAGAATAACAACCCTATATGATGAAGAATTCAAATAGCTTAAGTGCCTGGCCAAGGATACATTTCTGCTCTAACGCATGTCATATAAAATATCTGCTGATCTAATATAGCTCATTACTGATGCCTCTAAAGTTGGATCGAGAGTATGGGTTATACAAGGACTTACCTATAAGAAAGCATAACCTGCCGCATTCTACAGCAGAAGATTTGCAACAAATCAGCTGCAGTACCCTCTCCAAGAATTGCAACTTTTGGCGATTGTGAATTTCATTCAGGTATTCTATCCGATTCTATATGGTATCAAGTTTACTGTTGGCTCTGACAATAAGGCACCATGCTTTCTCAAGAAGTAGACTGACCTACCTTAGGACAAAACCAGAAAGCACATGTTCTAGCAATCTTATGATTTCGATATTATACAAACACTTGGCAAGGACCATATTGCAGATACACTATCCAGGATCAATGAAGACATCACAGCTGAAGAAGGCCTTATACTGAAGACCCTACTTAGATGAAGCCTATAAACCTCCTCCTCCACTATAAACAGTATATCAATGTAACAGGCGGTAGCCTATGTGAACAGATCTACAAGAGAGCCTAAGTAGTAGTCTGCTATCGGTTTAGTGTCTAAGGGAGACCTACTGAGGGGCAAAGACAAGGGGAGTACAATAGATTAGTTTATAGAGTGAAGGGGAATAATAGGATCACCGTTCAACCAAGTGTATTTAGTATCTAGGCATCTGTCAGAAATCTGATATCTCCTGCAAGCCAGGAGACAACTCTAATTACATGAAATCTTTACTGCAAGAGCTGTGGCTCTCGAAACTCGCAGCCACTATCATGACTTGTGAGTATACAGCTACAGGAAACCTGTGGCCCAGCTGGAGTCCTGGAAAGCCTGGGGCTTTCTCACACCACTGCCTCTATCCTACCGTTGGTATACATGACCTGTTCTTTCCCTTTGAACTCCTAGGGCACAATCCTGCCATCCTCCAAAGCATACAGTAATCAGAGCGCCAGAATGTTGAGATTCCAGTATGGAAATCAAATACAAAAGAAATCAAATCAAATGAATGTAATCTGACAAAGGAAAGGCTGACAAGAGTGGTAATGGAGGTATCAGAACATGTACACATGTTACACTAGTACCCTCGCGCATTCCTACTCCTGCGCACTACTCTATAAATACTTACCATCATGGCACCATTTCAAACCTCAGGTTATATAACTGGCCGGGAGAGTGATAAAGTGGCTAGGTTTGTGGCTGGGCAATAACGAAGAAACAACGACACACTTTACGAAAAGGCAGGCGCTTACACAGGCCACCTTCTTTAGAATTCTGTAACATGAGTACATGTTCCGGTACCTCTATTACCACTCTCGTTAGCCTTTCCTTTGTCAGATTACATTCATGTGATTTGATTTCTTTTGTATTTGATTTCCCTACCGGAATCTATAGATTCCGGCGCCCTCATTACTGTATGCTTTGGAGGATCGGCAGGATTGTGCCCCAGGAGTCCCAAGGGAAGGAACAGGTTATGTATACCGGCGGTAGGATAGAGGCAGTGTTGTGGGAAA
>QFET01003023.1:0-61476 GCA_003316355.1 Tuber calosporum
CCTAAACCACCAAAGGTCAACAACATACAAAGCGGAGCCTCACCTCGGTTATGGGAATTGTCAGACACTGAAATGTCCTAAAATGGCACCAACGGCGACGGCGATTGGGTATTCGGGGTAGCAGGAAACTGGTGACCGGAATCGAAATAAGAGATCCCTCTATGCTAGGGAGTGAGGAGTACTGGCTTTCGCAGGCACTATTCAGAGTAGGAGCATAAGAGAAGTTGTCCCTCAGTCTATAAGTCCTTAAGAGAACACGGTTAGTGGACAGACAAAGGTGGAGCAAACCTTTTTAAGAAAGACAAAGGGGGGGGGTCGCATCTTTGATCCTGAGAAACAACCAAGTCTCACCCATTTTTCAAAGGCCGGCAGGACAACAACCAGACATGCTACCGAAATGAAAAATAGTGCAAAAGAAAGCTGGCGAGATTCTCTTCAATAATAAAAATCCGAAAGAGGGTCCTTGGTTAGAGGACACTGCCCGGGGTCCCAACTAGAGTCAATGGTCCAAGGAACCGAAAGCACTTGAAAATAAATTTTTTGGTTTGGGTTAGTTTAACTTCCGACCCCGGAAGGACCTGTGGTTTTAGCTCCTCATTGAGCCCCCTGTCCTTGAAGCCATGCGGGGAAATGGCAGCCAGTTAGCCTGATTAAAGCGCCAGGGTTCTTTCAGTTCCGGAAACGCAAAATCTCCTTGAAGCGACCCAGAACGGCCATTTTAGTCACCGGACCAGGTGATGGTTTGGGCTTTGTCCTAACGGTACAATTATCCAAAGCGTTGGCCCCGGTGGGGTTTGAACGCGTGACCTCAGTCCAGATGCTTTTGGCAGGCCAATTCCAAATGCAACCGACTAGACCATGACCCCAGGAGGTACCAACAGTATAAAGAAAAACCTCCCCTTATACTGAAATTTGCGGGGTTTTTTGCGATAATGCCGAGGTTTCAAAGGCTATTATTTCCATGATGGGATAATCTATTCCAAATTTGGAAACTGTTAAACTTTTCGGAATTTGTCATACTTTTCGAAAAACAATTTTATTTTCTAAAACAAACTACCCTTTTAGGAACTTACACTCACAAACCATAGCTAAGTTATTCAAAAAACCCCGGCGCATATTACTAACAGTTATGCATATTAGCGATGCATAAAAAGCCTTGCATAATTATCCACGCATTTTTCCTATGAATATAGGATTTTTTAATTTTCATGGAAGCCCCTCGGCAGGGGGTAAAGACCGCTTGTAGTGGGCCGCCCAGAATCATAATATATTAATTATTGTGTTCTAGTTCGTCTGTGGAGACCTCTCTGGTCGAAACACCGCTGGCGTTGTTACGAACACACAACAAATACAACCATCATGTCTTCTAAGCGAGGACGAACAGATATAACACGGTCGCATAAGCGACAAAAGCTGGCTCATGAAGAACTAAAACGCTACCAATGCCCGGAAGGCGATGCACATATCTAGGTGTACGGAAAACGTTATCGCATAAAAGTCCTACTGGACTCTGGATCAAATATATTTGTTATTCACGAAAAATTGGTAACAGAATTGAATATTCCATATGAATCTCGTCAGAATCCCATTCCTATTCTAGGATTTACCGGATGCTAATTCTCTACTGGAAAGGATTATACTTATCCTCTCTACCTGGAAATTGGGAAAAATAAACATTTGTCAAAAATCGTGTGCAAACTCGCACCTACCGGAAATTACGGAATAATCATTCCATTTGGGTGGTGGAATGAGGAACATCCAATAAAGGAAATACAAGACTCAGGAAACTGGAGTTTTGAGGCTCCGGGATGTCAGCTCCATCTTTTACCAGAAGATGAAGGCATTTCTATTGAATGGGACGAGGAGGTATTGGAAGACCCAGAGGCAGTGGTAATTGGAAGAATTGCAAGAATAGATGATGATGAGGAACTAGTCATCGATTCGCTTCCCAAGCAATACCACGACTACAAGGACCTTTTTCGCCCATCAACTGCAGCAAAATTACCCTCTCATCAAACCTTTGATCACGCTATTGACCTCAAACCGGACTCTCAACCACCCTGGAGACCAATTTATCCGCTATCGGAGAAACAGCTAAAAGCATTAAGAACATATTTGGTTGATATGTTAAAACAAGGAAAGATCTCCCCCAGCAAGTCTCCTGCCGGAGGACCTATACTTTTTGTTCCCAAACCGGATGGACGTCTCAGATTGGTAGTAGACTACCGTGGGTTGAACAAAGTTACCATCCATAATAAGTACCCTCTCCCTCTGATGACCGAACTACGGGACCGTGTTCAAGGAGCAACAATTTTCAGCCGGCTGGACCTGAAAGATGGATACCATCTAATCCGCATACGAAAGGGTGATGAATGGAAAACAGCTTTTCGCACCAGATACGGCCTATATGAATACAAGGTTATGCCTTTCGGACTCGTCAATGCACCTTCAACTTTTCAGTCAATTATGACTATGATCCTGAAAGACTTCCTTGATGATGGAGTGGTAGTATATATCGATGATATACTCATCTACTCAAAAACAGAAAGGGATCATGTCATATTAGTAAAGAAGGTGCTGGAACGACTACGAGAGTATAATATGGCCATATCCATCGCAAAAAGCACATTCCATGTCAAATCCGTGGAGTTTCTCGGGTATATAGTGGCTGTTGATGGAGTCACTATGAGCGAGCGCAAGGTTGAATCAATTAAGGGCTGGCAACCACCTACCCCGGTAAAAGAGATTCAAATATTTATGGGATTTGCCAATTTTTACCGACAATTCATAAAGAATTTCTCCGCACTATGTGCACCAATTACCGATTAGTTAAAGGGAAATCAAAGGATTTTATTTGGGGAGAAAAACAGCAAATAGCTTTTGATGAACTCAAACGACGGTTTATTACAGCTCCCATACTTTGTCACTTTCATCCGGAAAGAGAAACGGTGGTGGAAACTGATGCAAGCGATTATGCTCTCGGATGTGTTCTGTCTCAGTATATGGATAAGAAGTTGCACCCGGTTGCATTCCATTCCTGGAAGCTTACCCCGCTGGAACGCAACTATGATATCCATGATAAGGAATTATTGGCAATATTAGTTGCTTTGGAAGAATGGCGACACTACCTGGCAGGAACTGATGAACCTTTCACCATCTACACCGATCATCAAAATCTACAGTACTTTCTTACAACAAAGGCCTGGTCGGCAAGACAAATCCGATTGGCCCAAAAGTTAACCGATTTTAACTTTAAAATCATTTACAGACCTGGGACCAAAGGAGGTAAACCTGACGCATTAAACAGGCGGCCAGAGTACCGCCCTAAGGAGGGAGCTGAGCATGCCAAGCAGGCTATACTTCAGTCTCATCACTTTGGAACCTACCAGAATAACCGAAACATAGTGGTTTCAGTCACATGGGGAATGGAGAATTTAGAACAACCCCAACTAGGATTGCCAAAAGAGCAAAGCACGAGTTCGGTTAGGGTTAAGAGGTTACAACAGGAAGCAAGAATTCCTACTCGAGGTTCCAAGTTAGCGGCGGGACACGACGTATACAGCACTGAGGATACCATAGTTCCTACTAAAGGGCCAGTGCTCATAGGGATGGGATTAGCCATAGGACTACCAAGTGGAACATATGTCCGTATTGTACCACGGAGTGGATTGGCAGTCAGGCATGGTATTTCCATTGGAGCCGGAGTAGTGGATGCGGACTAAAGGGGGGAGGTTAAGATCCTCCTAGTCAACACTACTGACAAGGCTTTTCAGGTATGGACCGGAGACCGCATAGCGCAAATGATTGTGGAAAGAATTGATGAGAGACAGCTTCAGGAAGTTAGGGAGTTGGAAGATACGGAACGAGCAGGTCAAGGATTTGGGAGCTCAGTATCCACTTAGAGGAAGCTCAGCCGCAACTATGTTTCCTACATTCTAATGCCAAACACGAGTTCCTGGACACAACCGATATGGCCATCCACCCCATATGCACCAAAGGACAACCCTTAATGTCCAATGCAATAATTGCTAAGTGCAATGTCAAGAAATTTGATATGAACTTCATGGAAAGGGTAAAGGAGAAAGCAAAGGATAATCCAGAGTGGATGCGTATGAAGCAGGAGTTACAACAATTAGGAGATGATGGCAAGCCAATACCGAAACAATGGACCATGACGGATGGAATGCTATTCTACAAAGAACGCCTATATATTCCTCAGGACGAAACTTTGCAAACTGATATTGCAAAAGGTTGTCATGACTCAAGGGTTGCAGGACATTTCGGTCAAGAAAAAACTCTTGAGATTATCACTAGAGATTTTTACTGTAAAGGAATTACCAACTGGGTAAACGACTATGTACGGTCATGTACAGAATGCCAAAAGGCCAAGGCACCAAGGCACGCACGCTTCGGCCTACTGCAACCATTGCAAGTACCTTTTGCAGCTCGGGCATCAACCACGGTAGATTTTATTACGTAACTGCCCAAATCGGCAGGTTGCAGCCAAATTATGGTTGTAGTTGACCGATTCACAAAAATGGCATATTTTATCGGTATCGAGGAAAATGCGACCGCAAAGGATGTCGCTCAGGCATTTATCAAAGCAGTTTGGAAACTTCATGGTCTACCAACTGAAATCATCTCCGACATGGACGTAAAGTTTGCAGGAGAATTCTGGGAGTCTCTGTGCAGGATGTTAGGCATAAAGAGAAAAATGTCCACCGCATACCACCCTCAGACTGATGGACAAACGGAGAGGGTCAACCAAGTGCTGGGAGGATACCTGCGGACATTTGTCAACTATGATCAGGATGATTGGTACCACCAATTACCATTAGCCGAGTATGCATACAACAACTCAGTTAAAAGCGCTCATGGAATAACACCATTCTTTGCAAATTATGGTTACCACCCTTGAACAGAATCGATGAAGGAGCGAGAAGCTCAGGATCCCGGAGCTACTATGTATGCTCACTGGATGAAAACGATACATGAAAAGGCAAAGGAATCACTGGAAAAGACGCGGGAAGGAATGAACCAATACTATGACCGCAAGGCTCACAGCCAACCAGACTTCAAAACTGGGGATTGGGTTATGCTAAATGCAAAGAATATCCGTACTAAGCGACCGTCCAAGAAGTTAGCACCAAAATTATACGGTCCAATAAAAATCCTGGAGCAACGCGGAAACCTTTCCTACAAGTTGGAATTATCTGAACGCTAGAAAATCCATCCAGTATTCCATGTATCGCTACTTGAGCCATACAGAACGTCAGTTCGACCAGGCCGAGAACAACCACCCATAACACCAGAAGAGGTTGAAGGTGACCTAGAATGGGAGGTTGAAAAAATCATTAAGAGTGAAATAATCTCTTATGAACGAAGATTCAAAGGACGGTCCAGAACCATCCAAGAACTTCGATACTTTGTTAATTGGAAGGGATGTTCAGAAGATGAGAACACCTGGGAACCACCAGAGCACTTACAGCATGCTCAAGAATTGGTAGAAGATTTTCATAAGGAAAATCCGGATATGCCAAGGTTGGGCTAGGTAGTATCTCTGGAAACGTTTTTCCTGCTGTGGCCAAGTTATCGCAGAAGGTTTTTTAACCCTACCGGAAGGAGTACTAAACGGTTATATTGCATCGGGACGAAGCCTGGAGAGGGGGAGCTGTTGTTACACATATGGGAAATGGTACAAATTAGTTGATGTGATAGTATATAGAACCGGGAGGTTACTATATGACTACAACCCATGCTGGCAAGAAGTAGTGTCTATAGCAGTCCTGCTCAGTCTCGGTGAAAGATCTAGACTCCAATGTATGGAGGACTATGACTCTTGATAATCCGCATGCATATGCACTTGAGTGCATATATGCAGGAAAGACGGCCATCCAGACTGATCAACTTGTATTCCGTAAGATGTTGGCAACTGGGCTACATCTACTTGAACTTAGTTCATTTGGCAAATGAATCGAAGGCTATTTACTGGTGGAGTGCTAGACACCCTCGGAATGCTAAATAGTTCGTGGGATCATTTGACCGAGCGGGGAAGACATTTTCAGGGTCAAACTGGGTTTCCACTTACCATGACCCCGGCAATGATAACTAAGGATACTTCATATATATGGCCAACATAAGTACCGGGAGAATTGTATAAATAGTTAGCAGTCCCTCATAGTTAAGGGATCATCAAGCAACGGAGAAGAGACCTTAACAATATATTCAGTTATCAGTAAAACAACTTTACAAGCTTTCGAGGAATATCTTTACCCTTTATCTTTATTCTTACCGGAGCTTTCCTGACAACTCTCCTACCTTCTCGATACAAGCACGGCCTTATCAATTCAGCAGTACAGAATTGGCTACCCCGTAACACTGAGTCCAGTACAGCTTCATTGCTGTTAATGGTACATTTATTTCAATTTCTTCAATCTTTGTATAAATATCTTCTTTGTTGAAAGCCAAATAATATGTACAATGATAATTGATATATCCTTCAGGTCTAAACGAGGGCTGCTAGTCTCTATGTACTGGAAGACAAATCTCTCGGCACCTGCATATCAGATGGGATCCTCGCCTCCCATTGGTCACAAAATGTAAGATGTATACGATTTACTCTGATCGTACGCTGTTTCACTGCGCGGACTCATCCATCCACGTTCATCCTGTGTTCAATACTCAAAACAGTACACTCTAAATAAAAAAAAGTCGCGTAAATATCAACCAATGTAAAAATGAGATACATAATAGAAAATAGGGAATAAAAACTATCAAACCAAAATGATTAGTCAAGATAGTAGTAGAAAAGTAAACTAAGCAAACCTAAACCCGTAAGAGAGAAGCAGAAAGAAACTGTAAAAGTGAAAACTTTCAGATTGGTGATAGAACAAAGGTAAAGAACACAAGTAAGCAAATCGGGAAATGTAAGAAGCCAGTATAAGTTAAATAGGGTAAGAAATAAGGTCCAGAATGAACGGGACTATATACAAGATGGAAACATAGAGAATGAATGCCACTAGGGTAACATAGATCCAAGGAGCAATTAGCGAACTGTGCCAGAAATAACCCTAAGCGATAAAGTTGAAGAATTATAAAAATTGATTCTCGCAAAGGAAGAAATAACAAACCCAATATTTGGGAATTACAACTTCCTCTATGTTTCTCCTAGTGATCAAACTCTACAGAATGACTAATTTCTCTAGGCATTGTAACCATTTCCTGCTATTAAAATATTTTTCCACTTAAATTTCCCTTTTCTCCCCGCTTCACTAATCTTTATTGAAATAGCATAATTTCTTTCTCTCTTTATCTCTTTTTATCTTTTTTAAGGCAATCATACCTGTCATACACATATGTAGCCAGTGCAGAGTTGAGAAACCTTGGGGAGCCTTTGATGTTAATTCAAATAGCAGGAGGATGAGATCATGCAAACCTTGCTTGGTAGGCACTCTTTAAAAGCTTCTTCAATAAGTAGTTAGAATGGCTTATTCTAATGTTCTATGTATGAATAACAGGATTGTAGGTGAGACGCTTAACGGCCCCCAGCACCCCCACCACCCCCAGCATATACACTACACACATTACTCACTATCCTTGCTCTCCCCCAACTTTCTGCATTTCCTTCCCCTCTACCTGTACCACCACTATCTTTCAAACCACAAGCACCCTTTATGCCCCCCGCATTCACACTATTCCCTGACTTTCCATCTTCTCCTGCTCCCGATGCCCAATTTATACACTGCGCATCCTCCCACCTTGCCACAAACTTTGGACCCCTAGCATCCAAAGCACTGCCAGCCCCTTCAGCACCCCTATCCCCTCTCCCAAATCACTTTTATTATCTAAACTCAATAACCCATGTAAGCCTCACAGCCCCTGCACATACACCACATATTTCGCATCCTGTACAACTACCATTAGATGTATTTCCTACGCCTATACCACAGGGGCCATAGGGCCTATCTCTTCCATCAACTGGGCAAGGCATATCTTGTGAACTAGTACCTGTTGATGTAAGTACTCTATCTCTCCTTCCTCTGGTTGCAATACATTCCTTGCAATCCTCTCAAGTAGATCAGATTACACTACTTTACCCAGCAGGTGCGGTAGGTATTAGGGAATGGAGATGTGGAGGGTGTCGAGAAAATAAGCCTAACACAGAATTTGCAACATATTTTAGCGGAGTTCTACAAAGGACTTGTAGGCCTTGTTTGGTAAGTTGGCAGAAAAGTGTAGTCAAAATCTACAAGGCAGAGAAAATGGCCAATCAGATATATTCTTAGGCCTCCTCCTGCAATAGTGGATACTAGAAAATCCCAGAGCAGCGCTCTGCCACTCCAATACCTGGAGTAGAACCTGTGGCTGAGGAAATAGCTATATAAACAACAGTGTTACCTGCTAGGGTCAAGCGGCAGGCACATTGGACACAGCATGATCTGGGTAGGATGAATGTTGTATGTAATGGCTGTCATACCCTGCACTGGAGTGCAGAGAGGCCAAGAAAACCCCGTCTAAATGCACCTGGTACTTTTAGGTCCTGCTGCAAACAAGGGGATACTATGATTGAGAAAATGCGCCCGTTACCATAACCTCTCAACTCCTTGATGACTTGAGTGGATGCACAGTCAAAGAGGTTTAGGGAAAATCAAAAGTACTGGAATAGCCAGTTTGCATTTACATCCATGAGCTACAATATGGATAATCAATCAACCGCGATCGGAGAAGTTTTCCAACTTTTCCAGGTCTATGGTGCAATTTACCATCATCAAGGGCCACTGGTTGCTCCCAGTGGTGAGGATGCACGCTTTTCTCAAGTCTATTTGTATGATCCTGCCTATGCAGCCCAAGTACGATCTGCCAGAGCTATGGACTTGGATCTGGCTCTCATCACCTCACTTACTAGATCGTTTCATGAGACGAGCCCTCATCTCCACATGCACCTAATGGCGAAGGAGAGGTTTTACCAGATTTCAGAGCATAAGTAAAATTTCCGCATCATCCTGGATCCACAGTTGAGGTTGATTGTCCAGTCAGGGGCAGATATGAGTGGAGAGAATCTTCCAATGCCAGATGAAGTCGTCATGATTCTGCCTAAGTAATATGGAGATGGTGGACTCCAAGATCTTGTATTGGCGGAGCCATTAAATGGGGAAGTACCTTGCAGAGGATTCTCCATAATCAACCCCAATTATCCATCCTATCTATCCCTCCAGTAAGTTATCCTCTTTCCATTTGGTGAACCTGTATGGCACTGGGGATTGAGACTCAACACAATTGGAAACAATCGTGAAAGAGACAGGTTCCCACAGAGGGCTTTTTACTGCTTACACCTTCATACCAGAACTGATAAGCCATCCTCAATGCTTCATGCTCAGAGGCTATTGCAGCAATTGGTGGTTGATGCTTGGATGATATCAGAGAGAACAAGCTCCTCTGGCTGCACTCAAATCAGCCTTGCTTGCGGACCGATATATACAATAGGCAGAGAGGTGTGCTGCGCTCAGAGGATGTTAATTTTCAGGAGGTAGGAAGACGGATCATCTTACCATCCAGTGTTACAGGAGGAGATAGATTTATGCAGCAGCTCTATCAGGACAGTATGGCTCTGATTCACCACTTTGGCAAACTATTCCTATTCATCACATACACATCTAATCCAAAAACGGCGGAGATTGAATTATAACTGCTTCCAGGTCAGAAAGCTGCGGATCGCCCATATCTTGTAGCTAGAGTCTTCAATCTCAAGGTACGGGATCTACTTCATGAAATCAAAAATAAGCACATCTTTAGGCATTGGCTAGGGTGGGTTTGCACAATTGTGTGTAAAGAAGCGAGGCATCCCTTACCTCGATCTTCGGCTCTTCTTGTGGACCAACCCACAATTTCCTATAGCTGCTTATATTGACAGCTTCATATCTGCTGAACTCCCCACAGGTGAGGATCCTATAGACCAGCTGTTGAGGAGTATCATCCTGAGCACCATGGTTCATACACAATGTGCTGGAGGCAATGGTCATGCTTTGTGCATGAAACATTTGAACCCGTTGGTTCCTAACACCTGTTATAAGGGATATCCCAGTGAATTTCTGGAGGAAATCATCATCAAGGCCAATGGATATCCTCTCTAGCAGAGGCGGAATAGTGGGCAATCGGTTAACATTCGAGTGCCTGTATCTCGGGGTGCAGTTATGGCAAATGTGGACAATCGTAGGGTTGTCCCTACACCACTTCCTTGTGTCTGCGTTATAATGCACACATCAATGTTGAGGTCTGTTGCTCAGTACAATCCGTAAAGTACCTCCACAAGTTTATCGACAAAGGGGGTGATCAAGTTAGTGCCACTGTGGACTCCCAGATTGATGAAATCCAACGCTACATTCATGTGGAGTATTTTGGTCCCACCGAGGCTGTATGGCCGTTGTTTGAATTTGATACTCATCAGGAGCAACCACCAGTGAAGCATTTGGCAGTTCATTTGCCTGGCTAGCATGCACTGTACTTCAAGGGAAATGATAATCCAGAAAAAGTGTGGTAGCGAGTAGAGTCGGCCTAAACCACACTGATTGGATTCTTTGACTACAACTCCAAGAATGAGGATGGATGGCAGTACTTGTATCATGAGTTCCCAAGGCACTTTGTATAGCACTCGATGTTCGGTTGGAAGAAGAGGCACAAGGGCATCTCGATTGGACGCATGTATTCTGCCTCCAATTCATGGGTGAAAGATATTGTCCTCGCTTGCTATTAACTGGTGTCTATGGCCCAAGAAGCTGCGAACATCATCGAACAATTGATGGTACTGTGTACCGTACATTTAAATGTGCCTGCACAGCATTGAGACTGTTGGAAGATGATAGGGAGTGAGTCACAATGTTCAGAGAAGGTTCAGAGATCATGACTGGCAGGGAACTGCGACATCTGTTTCTTTGGTTCTCCAGTACACTAATATTACTAACCCTAATCTGATTTGGGAGACATTTGGTCTCAGTATGTGCTATGATCTTCCAAACCTGATCACAAGTGGCAGGGCTCCACAACCCGCAGTCGTGGATGAATTTGTGGGTGAGCTGCATCTTGACTATGAGCTTCACCTTATTCATGACGATTTGCTAGAATATGGAAGAACCTAAGCTGAGTTCGAGTTACCAAAGCCAATTCTTAATTGGACTTCAGGTCTCCCATTACAAGGCAACTCAGTCTTGGCAGAAGAAAGCGCCTATGATGTCGTGCTGGAACAAGAGGCCAATGAAGATATGCTGGTACAGTTGAACCCTGTGTAACTTGTTTGCGTACTGCAAATTGTCAATTCTGTGGAGCAATATGAGCTTCATCCAGGTCGGCACAGTAGTTCTGGTTTCTTCCTTCAAGGGCCGGCTGGGACAGGTAAGACTTTCCTCTATAACTGTTGTGCAGTTACTTTGGGGCCATGGGAATAGTTGTCCTAGGTGTGGCAGCAGCGGGGATCGCAGTACAATTCTTTCCTGGGGGCCGTACTGCTCACTCGAGATTTAAGATTCCGTTGACTGCTTCCTTCAGTGGATGCAACATTACAGGCAACTCACCTCTTGCACAATTGATCATTTAGGATAAGGTTCCGATGCAACATAAAACCTGTTTTGAAGCTGTGAACTGGTCGCTCAATGTCCTTTGTCCAGTGAGTGATCAGAATTAGTTTGCTGGTATCACTACTATCTTGGGCGGGGATTTTGCCCAAATCTTGCCAGTGGTGCAGCGAGGTTCAAGGCAGGGCACAGTGCAGGCCTCTACTAGACACAGTTCTCTTTCGGGTTCACTGAGTATATTGAGGCTGAGGACAAGTATGCGGATCCTAGCAACTCTGGAAAATCAAAGCTTCATTGTCTTTCTCAAAGGTCTGGTGATAGATCATACCAAGCAATGTAGATTGGAGTTACCCGAATATATCCACAAAGTCTAAAAGGTTGATGAACCATGCATGGAAGTCTATCCTCAGGCACTCCTAAATCAGGCACTCATATCACATGGTACTCAGATCGGAAGGGCTATTTTGGCCTTCAAGAATGATACCGTGAATCATTACAATGATTTTCTTCAGGACTGGATACCTGCCCTAGAGGACCGCTTTGAGGCGGCCAACAAGGTAGAGCTCTGCAATGAGGCTGCAGTATCTTAACCTTACTCCGCCCAATACTTACAAAGTATTAACATTGCCTCAATAGTACATATATCTCACAAACTCAAAGTTGAAGTACCACTAATTCTCATCCGGAATCTGAGTCCAAAGCATTGGATGTGTTTTGGAACTAGATTAAGGTTGTTCGGATTTGTGCGCAACTGTCTTGAGGTTGGAATACTAGGTGGTAAGTGGGGTGGTAAGATTCGCCTTCTTCCTAGGATAAAGCTCACTACAAGTGACAAAGATCTGCCTTTCTTAATTGAAAGAAAGCAGTTGCCTGTCAATGTATACTTTGCCATGACAGTTAATAAGTTCCAAGGAAGAGTCTAGAGAAGGTTGGAGTAGATTTCCGCTCTGATGCCTTTACACATGGGCACCTATATGTTGCACTTTCGCTGGTAACCTCTCTTGATCGTCTTACAGTACTGCCATCGAGTATGACTTCTAATACTACACAAAATGTTGGGTTTACTTAGGTACTACAAGAGTTAGATGATGGTAAATTTCTTTCTCTATCCATTATTACGCTACGAAGTGTGTTGTCATACTAATATTTTGACAAACAGTGATATAATTCAGTAGAGTACCAAACCTTATGATGATCATTATAAATCTGAAGGTCTTGGTGCTGATAGATTTCCTGTAAAGGACTATTATGGTTGGTTGGTTCTAGACCTAATGATGATACTGTATCTGAAGGTTAATAGTCATAGATTTATATTCTTATGCCTACATATCAATACAAATTTTCAAAATAGATAGTGCATTTGTGAAGATTATCAAGAGAACAAGTAATATGATCCTGGAGTTACAAGGAGGGCTGCAATACACTAGAACAGATATATATATATTACTATGATCTGTTGTTAAATTAGAAATGTGCATATTACAGTTGTGAAATTAATGTAATGAGGCTGCACTTATGATGTAAAGTTTTTGTGTTTTTACAACCAGAATAAGACAACTTTTTTTGGCAGCAACAATGAATTACAATACTTACCACATAATACAAGATCAAGTTATCTCATAAGAAATAGAACTGGAAATACAATCGGTAAAGTCTGGGACAACTATATGATGTTCAGCATGGTGTCAGGTTTTGGGTGATTAGGATTGAATGAGGAGGGTAGCTGGCAGGATGTGGCTCAAGATGTTAGGCAATAAAAGATTTTGGAACTATGGTAAGAGGCACCACTTTGTTCAACAACTACAAAATACGATGTAAACTACCCATAGACGAAATTAATTTCTCCAATTAGCAAAAATACTAGCAATTCTTGATGACTTGAGGAGTGGTCCACTACAAGCAGACGCAAATATAAAAAACACAGTACGGTTTAGGATTGCTTTTGATTATTATTAGCTTAGGAGGGTAACTGAGACAAGGCGAGTGTAGATATTAGGAAATAAAACATATCCCGGCTACAGTACAAAGACCAATTCTTATACATACAGCGGGTACAATATGAACCACCAAAAGACAATATCAAATTCCCTGATTAAAGAAAGGACAAGCATGCTCGAGGTATCGAGGAAGAGAGCCGCTAGTCTATTTCTACTGTACAACCCTCTAATAACCCTTTAGCTGTGCACAATTTACGTAAAAATCTAATCTTATTGTAAATGCACGCATGCTCAAATTTACCATTTTCCACATATCTCAGCATCTCAATATCTTGGCAAGGCTTGGCATGGTTTAGCCCCTTCTATATAAGGATGCCTTCCCCTCACTTTCCTTTCATTATATACCACTATTCTCCTCCATTACTGCCACTGCCCCACCAGCCTCAACATCCAACACTCTCACTCATTCAACCTTTTCCTCCCTGGCTACTCATGAAGTCAACAATGAATAACAAACAAATATAAATAGCTTTTATACTCCTATAATATAGTTGTAAAGAAACTCTCAAACAGGATGGAAACCCTATACCATTTTGAATAAAGACTCAAGTTGCTCATATATTGTGTTAAACAAGTAATACGATTTTTATTTTTGACATTTGAATAAAAACAAAGAAAGTTATATAGTTAAACAAAGTCCCTAGTGAACTATGGGAAATGTGGGAATATTATTCTTATTTCCTAATGCGATCCTCAATGTGGAGCCACCAAGCAACAAGACATATTAGCTGAGAAAAAACCTTTTCCCATGCTTAGAATAGAACAGTCAATTGAAGATTAATGTTAGATTAGAACTAGAGAATTCTAAATCTTATTGAACATAATGATACATATATTAATGCAGATTGTCATTAAATGAAACTTATATGTAGGACAAAATATATAAATATATATATGGGATTCAAAAAGATATATTAATAGATAGGATCAAGTATTTTGGATATAATTACAGGAAAATTATATATATATTAAATAGCTACCAAAAGCTGAATTTTATGATAGAATTTCAAGAAACTATAAAATCTATAGGTAAAATAAACTGGCATACCTTGATAACGTAAGATTGTAGTGATTTAAGGATATACAGCCAAACATTTACAATTTTGAAAAGGTCTTCGGATACAAATCGGAAAATTGGCTAAGCTTATTGCCTCTGTGAGATTGCTTAATTTGCCTATAGTAGTAGAGAATTGGCTATTGTAAATCTTAAGACTAGAGGCAGAGGTTGTCTACAAGATATACCATTTACATCTCATATCCTAAATTGACCTTTAGAGAACAACTCTTTGCAGGTGTGATATTGTATCGCTTTAATATATTTCGATATTTCTACCTTAGGTTAAAACCCCGAACCTTGCTCTTAAAATGTCTACTAAATTTAGATCATTAACATTACTTTTCTAATATTCTGTGGCTATTGTTAAGAACACACATACCTCAATTACAACTCTGAATAATATACAGTTTGATATACACCTTTAAAGGCAATTTTAAAGGTATTATAAAATTGTATAGGGCAATACGGGGTATACAGTAAACCATCGGAGGGCTGAGCAAGATAATATCCTGACAAAGGAGTGTAATGTCTGAGCTAGCAAAATTCAAGTAGGTAATGTGTTTCGTAGCCAAGATATGCTCCATGCCACTCTGGGTATTGCTTCGATGAGCCAACATATGATTTACAAGTTAACCTAGCCCTGAGTCTCACGTTGTCTGATTGTCGTAATAGCTAGCAGCTTCCTTGCATACCTTGCTTTTCCGCCTTTTCCTCTCTCTGTTCTTTACCAGCAACCTCAACTGTTTCTTTTTCTTCTATCTTATCTTCTTTCCAAATCTGTTCTTTTGCTTTTTTACTTCTCCTCCTATATCTCAGTTGAACAAATAATCTTCAAGCTACAAAAACTATAGAGTTCTCAAGCTAAGCAATTTTCCTTTTTGATTTCTCTTATTCCCCTAGCAAACTTGAGTGAAGTGTAGACCAGGTCTTGAGTGTGTTAGGGAGCAATGCTGCATTGTAGCCAGTGTAGGTTTTACAAACCTGCAACGGCCTACGATAGAGATTTCTCTGGTGTAAGAAAGAAATCCAGCCTTTAGTGTTTAGTATTTAACTAAGACGAAATTATACATTCCTCCAAGAGTTTAATAGTACCAACAGAAACTAATTTTTGATATCAGGTGTGGCGGAAGGGAGGAAGGGTTTCGAAAGTGCCTAGAGCGCAGGTAGATGGCGCCCAAGGAGTACCAACAATCATGGCATGTAGTAAAGGTAGGTAGAATTCTTACATGGAATTAATTAAAACTAATACCGAGGGCAGGATCCGGGAATACAAACTTAAAAGGCTCTGTAGGTTGTAGGCAAACTAAAGATAAAGCTGACTTTGACTATGATAGGTTAGGACATTACAGCTTATCCTGTAGGACCTGCTTCGTATGTATTAAAATAAAGTTCTTTTGAAATTGAATTAGAAGTATAATTGTTAAATATGTTTTTTTGATAAATGTAGGCAGGGTTAAGCATATAAGGTTTTGCAGAGGAGCAGAGGGTGATCTGCACTCAACTGGTTCCTGATGGGAATGCAGTAGGGGGTGGCGGTAGGCAGGGACAGGTATCTACCAATGTAATAGTAGTAGGGAGGAAAGACCAAGAAGCAGGACTGGAGATTACAGGTAAGTAGACTTGAGGTATTAGATAAGAGTACGGCTAATAGAACCAGAAGATGTAGAAAATATGATAGGTAGACAGAGGTGCAGCATGTGTCAAAGTGAGAAAACTCATATGGAGTTCGACGTTGATTATGCTGGCAACCCAAGACCCTGCTGCCATGATTCCTTGGTCAGTCTTTGCAATGGAACCCTTAATTTTATTTGTTTCAATAGTAATGGACAGCTAACTCTTTACCTCTTATACAGTAATCAAGAAGAAATACAAGGCAGCGAGCACTACAGAGTGCAAATGTTATCAGGGAAATTCAGGTACCTGTTGATTGGTGTGAGGTAGGTCAGGCGGGCAAGATTGAAGTACCCAGAGGCCACCTATCCACCAATGTTGGCAGGGAAAATAAAATACCCATTGGACAACTTGAGGCAGATGTAGGCAGGGAAATTGAGGCACATGCTAGTCTGCCTAGAAACAATATGGCTGTCCAGACAGGATCAAAATGTACTGCCTTTGTTGAATCATGGGCTCAATGGGCCCAAGATAATAACCTAGGGTGGATGGAGGTTGTCTGCAGTGCATGCCAAGCACACAATTGAGCTTGAGAGGTATTTCAGAGAATGCTTAAAGGGCGGAGAGGGACCTTGGAAGCCTGTTGCAAGCAAGGGAATGTAAAGATAGAAGGGCTTAGGCCTTTGCCATAACCATTGAATACCTTGATGACAGAGCAAGATGAGCGGTTAAGGTTATTCAGACAGGATATCCGTCACTGCAATAGACAGTTTGCCTTTACATCTCTCTGCTATAACCATGATGACTGTAGTACAGCAATTGGCGACGGATTTTAATTATTCGAGATCCATTTTGCGCTATATCACCATCAGGGACCACTGGTGCCCACTGGAGGTTGTGATGCCCTGTACTCACAGATCTATTTGTATGATCCATCTTCTGCAGCTGCAAGAAGGTCAGCAATAGCTGCAGAGTTAGATCTAGCATTGATTGTGTCCTTGACACAAATGCTAGAGAAACACTCACCCTTTATCACGGAGTACCTTACAGCCCAGGCAAGGTTTGTACAGCTATCAGAGTAGGAACTTAAGCTACGAATCATTCTCGATCCACAGATGAGATTGGTGGTGGAAGGAGGGGCAGATATGCGCCCTGAAAATCATCCCACCATGGATGAGGTCGCAATGATTCTCCACGAGGAATATGCCAAGGCAGGATTGGAGATATCATATTAGCTCAGCTGGTAGGTGGTGAGGTCCCAGAGAATGGATTTTCTACCATTAATCCCAATCATGCCACTTACTTGGCGCTCCATAATATTCTGTTTTTCCCATTTGGTGAACTTGGATGTTACTGGGGGATGACCCTTACAAATGTGAGTGGTACTATGCAGAAACTGAGTATGCCACAACGGGCATTCTACAGGTTCCGCCTGCATACTAGGACCAATGAACCCTCTACAATCCTGTGTGGTCAAAGGCTTTTACAGCAATATGTGGTTGATGCTTAGGCTGTCTGTGATCAGGAGAAGCTTACCTGGCTGCGGTCAAAGCAAGACCGTATAAGGACTGATTTGTACAATGGACTTGCTGATATGCTACAGGCAGATGAAGTCAACTTCGAGGAGGTGGGAAGAAATATCGTCTTGTCTTCAAGCTGTATTTGTAGAGATAGATACATTCAAGAATTATATCAAGATGGTATGACTCTAGTATGGCACTTCGGGCGACCATCTTTCTTTATTACATTCACGGTTAATCCGTGATTGGTGGAGATAGAAAATGAGTTACGTCCTGGTCAATATGCAGCTGATCAACCAGATCTCGTAGCTAGAGTTTTCAATCTCAAGTTGGAAGGTCTTTTGGATCAGATAAAAATAAAATTATATTTGTTGAACAGAAAGGATGGGTTTGGTCAATCGAATATGAGATGCGTGGTTTACTACACGTACATCTGGCCTGTTCTGAAGTCCTGCCCTGAATTTCTTACCGCAGTCTATATTTACAGGTTTATTTCTGCAGAGCCTCCAACTGAGCATGACAAAATAGGTAATCAGTTGAAGGCTATTATAAAAAATTCAATGGTACACACTCAATGTGCAGGAGGAAATAGTCATGCCTTATACATGAAGGACCTAAATCCAGCCTTTGTTGAAACCTGTCATAAGGGCTATCCACATGACTTTCAGCAAGAGACTATCATCCAGGAGAATGGATACCCATTATACCTCCTTCGGGATACAAGACATTCCCTTACTATTCCTGTCCGTGGGTCTTCTGGTACTGTTAGGGTAGTAATTGACAATCTTAGCGTGGTACTCTACGGCTCTTACTTTTGTTTACATTATAACGCCAACATCAATGTGGAAGTTTGTGGATCTGTGCAAGCTGAAAAGTATATTCACAAGTATATATACAAAGGTGGAGATAGGGCAACGGTGACAGGAGACTCTGAGCATGATGATATTAAGCGCTATACATACGGCCGTTATTTAGGTCCAACAGTTACAGTTTGGCGCTTATTAGAATATGGCATATATGACGAACAACCACTGGTGACTCATCTTGCTCTGCACCTGCTAGGGCAACAGCCTGTATACTTTAGTGGTGAAGAGGATCCAGAGCTCCTTCTTGTGCGGACTGAGACCTCTATGACCACCTTGTTTGCTTTTTTCAATTACAATGCTCATAATGTAGATGGAAGGGTGAACCTGTACCATGAGTTCCCTCTGCACTTTATTTATGTTCGCAGAGTTGGTTGGAAGAGGCTCCAGAGAGGTATACCATTTGGCAGAATGTATTCTGCAAGTCCGTTTAAGGGTGCGATATATTATCTCCACTTACTTTTGACAGTTGTCATAGGAGCTAGAAGCTTTGAAAATTTGAAGACAGTCGATAGAAGAGTGTACCCTACATATAAAACTGCTTGTGTTATATTAGGCTTATTAGAAGACCATGGAGACTAGGTTGACATGTCCAGGGAAGGTGCAGGGGTCATGACTGGTAAGGCTTTGCGACATCTATTTTCTCGAGCCTTGCAGCATACTACCATCAGTACCCAATATTGATTTGGGAACTCATTACAGAGTCCGTGTGTGATGATTTACTCCATCTAATAGCAAGCGGAAGAGCACAACTGCCAGAGGGACACGAGGAAATAGGCACTAGACTTCATATAGATAACAGATTGTACTATTTTCAAGATTATCAGAATGAATTTGTGAAGTCCTTAGACAAGTTTCAGTTGCAAAGCCCTATCGTGGATTGGAAAACAGGAGATCAGAGGATGGCCAATACGGTCATGTAAGAAGAGTTAGAATATAATATGCAGATGCGCAGGATGCATATGATTATATGAGGGCAAAGCTTAACCTAGAGTAGACTAATTCCTTTCGGGTAATAGTGGAAGGTGTAGAACAACGTGACCTGGATCCACGCCCCAATCTCCATCCTAGTTTTTTTCTCCTAGGCCCTACTGGTCATGGCAAAACATTTCTCTATAATTGTCTCTGTAGGTAGTTTAGAGCTTGGAGAAAACAATTGTAATATGTGTTGCATCATCTGGTATTGCAGGACAATTGTTGCCAGGTGGTCGCACAGCATATTCATGGTTCAAAATTCCTGTATTAACTGCTGGAGGTTCTGGTTGCAATATTACTAGTAATGCACTCTTGGCAGAATTGATTAGGAAGGCGGCCCTGATAATATGGGATGAAGTACCCATGCAGCACACGGCCTGCTTTGAGGCAGTGAAGTGGACACTGAATGACATTTGCTATATCGATAACGGTGCCCTGTTTGGTGCCATTCCCATATTGTTGGGTGGTGATTTTGCCCAGATTTTGCCAGTGGTAAGTAGAGGTTCTAGGCAGGTAACAGTGCAAGCATGTATTAGACATAGTTCAATTTGGAAAAACTTGCACATATAGAAACTCAAGACCAGTATGACAATTGCAGCAAGCAATAGGAATCAGATCTTTATTGATTTTCTCAAAGGTCTTGTAGCAGAACAAACTATGTATGGGAGGATCCAACTCCCAGCATTTATAAGAAGGGTGTAAACAGTTGATCAGCTCAAGAGCAACTATTTCCCCAGGCACTATTATCTTAGGCTGTCACTTCACATGGTGCTCTATCAGGAAGGGCTATTTTGGCTTTCATGAATGACGCAGTGAATGATGTCAATGACAGTCTTATCAATAGAATGCCGGTTATAGAAAACAGCTTTGTGGTTGTTAACAATGTGGAGCAGAGTGAAGATACTGTAGCTGCAGAGCCATATGCGGTAGAATATCTGCAGAGTATAAACTTGACTTCAATTCTGCCATCATTTCTTAAGTTGAAGATTAGGGTTCCTCTCATCCTTATAAGGAATCTTAGTCCCAAACATGGGTTGTGTAATGGAACAAGAATGAGATTGGTAGGCATTAGCCGCAATTCTTTGGAAGTTGCCATACTTGGAGGAAAGTGGGATGGAGAGATACGCCTCCTCTCACGAATAAAGCTCACCACTACTGATAAGGATCTGCCATTTATTGTTGAAAGAAAGCAGTTCCCAGTACGTCTATGCTTTGCCATGAAAGTAAACAAGTTTCAAGGATAGTCCCTATAGAGTGTTGGTATGGATCTTCGCACTAATGCATTGACTCATGGTCAGCTCCAGATTGCACTTTCTAGAGTTACTTCACTTGATGGATTGACACTCCTCCCATCCAGTGTGACTCCTACCGTCACAGAAAATACAGTTTATCCTGAGGTACTTCTCTCAGTATACTGATGGACCTAACTTGCTATTTGGAACGTCAGTCCTGGTCGAGCCTTATAGTGTACCTATTATATTCCTACTTGACCATGTTGCTGTTTCCAGCACAGTTCTCTGCTAATGGAAGATTTTTTTTCTTCTATTTGTTCCTTGTAGTATTTAGAATGGTAAAGGAGAAGTAGAAGAGTAAGCAAGCCATATATGTTTTGTACTAAATGTTAATTTGTTCCTTTGCAATGAAGACCACTACTATTGATTTGCAGTAATTGTAAGATACGATTCCGCGGATATTTGAGGTTTTCTGCTTTGATACAGGCTAATTAGTTCTCAAGTTATAATACCGATATGCAGAAGGTGTACTCTATTTTGCATGATATATATCAGGCTCTGCTCGCTCTGGTGTTTGCCCTAATTCTGATTCACAATGAACAAAACAAAGAACTATGCGGCTTCCCCTGCAAGGTTAAAAATCACCTTTTATCTATATTAATAAGTATATCTTTTCTTAACTTGGACCAAACCAAATATAAAAGGTCCAATGGCAACATGGTTTCATCTTTGCAAATAGAACTGGAAATCCTGATAGTGCAAGGTCTTCGAGGTCATGCAGACAGGTATTAAAGTTTTCATTTCATATGAAAATAACAGAATAGGGCTACTATATTGACCAATCAATAACTTTTATTCTAGCTAACAAAGTGATAGAATTACCTACAGGAATTGACAAACAGGTGTCCCCCATATTAACAAAGAACAAGTCTTATACCAGAAGAGCAGGAAGAGTGTTGGCACAATTGTTGGTAATATGTAAATTACTTAGTAAGGTATAGGAGTTTTTAGGATTATGATTTTTCCAAGAGGCTAACTGCGGGATAAAACTTGGAATATTGGGCAATAAAAGGTATCACAACTATGGTAACAAGCACCAATTTGTTCAACAACTACGAAATTCAATGCCAACTACCCATATACTGAATCGATTTCTCCCATAAACCAAAAGGGCAAGCAATCCTCATGGTGTCCAGGAAGAGGCCTGCTACAAGCCGCAGTAAATGTAAAGTACTCTCTAGGGTATAGGGTTTCCTTAAGATCTAAGTCTCCGAGAAGAGTAACTAGGGGGATCATGCTTTTGATATTGGCCAATAAAAGATGTTACAACTATGGTAACTAACACCAATTTTTGTACCAACTCCAATTATAATACCAACCACAAGAACAACTACAAGCCCCCTCATTTAAAAGTGGACAACAATCCTCAAGGTCTCGAGGAAGAGGGCTCTTAGTGTATGTGTACTGCCGTAGATATAATCTTGGCACATAGCTGGTTAATGTTTGGTTTCTTACCCTCTAGGTGCTTGAAAGGTTTTCTCTATATCGTCGCATGCCATTATCCATTGTAGATGTAGGCTGCAGAAGATTATGCTTTTGGCCATAGAAACCTTCCTTCGGCTATCAAGATACATTGTAACATAGTTGTTAGTGTACAATTTATCCTACCACCAATGGGTTTTGGTTAAATATTGTAGGCTGGTGATGGCGTATTGATGGTACAATTTTCCGTTATGAACTGGAATACCTTCTAGTTAACATTCTATGTTCCATTATCACTGTTGAGACTTTGGTTTCTTACTTTGAAATGTGTATGTATGAGGTTCAAGAAGTCCTTTATAGATTTCTCATCTCTATCGTTCAACTTTTTCAAGTATAGCCAACAGTATCTGCTATGATCGACAACAAATATCTTATAACCTTCTTTTTTTTTCAAAATGTTAAGACATTTATACAACTGCTGAGACCTGATTGGACTTCCTCAGAAGGATTGCTTTGTTTGATATATTTTCCTCTGGGTAAACTATTTGTTGATTGTTGCAGGTTGCAACTTAGACAGGTAAAGTTTTGAGGTTGGGCAATTTTCATTATGTCATAATAACAATCTAGAATAGTGTTAGGGTCACCAAGTGCCAGCTATCTTCCTTCATAAGGTGTCTCGAGAGTCTGTTCATCATTTGTCATTTTATACGATAGACACACCTTTTACTCCACAACTATGAATATTGTTCCACCTTTCTGTTATCATCTTTCACCTTTCTCAATTAACACTATTACTCCAATATCAACTATCCTTGATTCAGAAACTAAGGGAAATCAAAACCATTCTGCATACCGGAATGTCTTGAGTTAAACCCGCGGACATTATTAGTCCTGCACTTGCACAGCTATCTGAAGATCTCGTGTTCCAGTTGCTAGATATGAACGGCCATTTGCAATTACTATATTTGCTTTAGTGTGTGAAAGGTTTAGGAATTCTATATCATTTGTTGATATGAGGTTAGTGGCTTTGTATCTCAAAGCTAACTAATTATCATCTGCCTAAAACTCACTTTTGCAAATTGTGGTGACTTGGTAACCAATACAGCAACAGTTACATCCCTTTACTTTATCAATTTCCGTAACTGATTTCTAAATATGCTCTCCTTGCCTTTCTTGAGACTGTGACAATCTCCGAGGTTATGGTAGTCTCTAATCTTGTTTGCTGCTTTGCACCAGGAACAGAACTTAGTGCCATTTTGTTTTCTTGGTATGAATAGGACATTTTGATCTTCTTTTTGTTCAGTTATTTCAGCTGCTCTGCAGACAAAAAAGTTATCATATGTATAAGTAAGGGCCATCGCCTCTTGTATACAGATATCACATAAGTGTCCATATTGTTCGTTTATCAAAAGCAGCAATAATCCTCCTTTGGTGACTATAGATTGAACCAGCTCTTTCAACGTAGGTAAGAGGTCTACAAAACATTTACCTTTTACTTTTAAGCATCCTTGAGATAGGTGGTGGAATGCATTTTTGAATTTCATAGGTTTTCCGTTCGGTTTTTACTGTTTATGAGTTTGGTGAAGATATATTCAAGAAGGACTAGGTTTGTAGACAGTATTTCTTTATCAAACTGGTCGCTGGCTGCCTGAGATACCTGTTTGGAAGAGTTTTAGCAGTTAATGTCCGCTGCGTAGGTGCCAGCTGCTTGTTATTGGAACAACTTCGCTATTTCATTTATCTTATTCCAGTCCTTGATATCTATTGAGGTGGAGGTTACATAGTCTTCTGGCACAGGTTATCCAGTTGAACCTGGAACCATACCACATCAGCGTATACTTTGAATGTGTTTTTCGATATTTGTACCTGTTACTGATTCTGAGGTTACAATTCTAAGTTAGGATCGTCTTTGGGTGTAAGGGAAAATAGTTTGACTCTTGATCCTGTTGGTTATGTGACTTCGAAAGATATTTTCGAGGTTAATGTTGGATAGGTCTCTTATGGCTCATATTTGTGTTGGGCTTAATGGATTTTGTCTGCTCATATTTCTACGACTGTGTAACCTTTTTATCCCGAAGTACATTGGCTGATATCGAGTTTTGTCACAACTGATTGGGAGGATAATCCTTTCTTTGTTGTGAGATATCGTTAATGGTTTAATATCACACAACCAGGAGAGTTAATAATGTATATAGGGTAAAAAGAAGCGCAGTAGTCGAGACTGGTTAAATCATAAAGTGTTTGTCAGGTCTTTGCTTCGATTTTGGATATTGGGTATTCAGGTGCATCGTAGCAGGTATGTGGCACTGGTTTAGAGATTTTCTACATGCCTAGTGGTCGGTACTTTGATGATAGTGGCTTTTTTAAGATGCAGCCTTCGACAAGTCAATTATCTTATTATATAGTGCAAGGTGTTCCTAAGGTGTACCAGGCCTGTTGTATCATGAAACACCTATAACCTATAAGAGATGAGGGTTATATTGAAAAACAAGGTCATTCAAGACTCAAGTTTGTTTTATAAGCCTGTATCATGCCCTTTGGGGAATATTGATTTATGTTTAAAACGGTTAAACCAAGATATTTATCATGTATAATATTATATTTAGAATAGAATACATGAAAATGTTTGCAAAATAGAAGAACTAGTTACATTGTTGATTTAATCAGCATGCTGGTTACTCACAGGTCTGTACGACTTGTATTTCTGAGTTGTAAGATTTTAATTTTCGCGTGAAGCATAAGCGACATTACTGTAACATGCTTCCTTTATCTACTGTGACTTTGCCCAATATATACAAATTGTCTTCTTGATATTCCTTCCAATGCCTCTGGTACCAAATGTTGGAGACCTTCAAAATCATAGGTGCAGGTTTCGCTTATATATGGCTTGGCCACACCGCAGTAATATTCTATAAAGTTAAGTTCACTGTAGAATGCCGGATAGATAATAACTTCATAGCTTGCCCAGAAAATGGTTTCTTCAATTTGACACTTTTGATTTTTGAAGTCAGCCTGAGATGCCCTAAGTGCACAAGCACAACATCTTCCACCATTCAAACATTGGGGATTAAGTTTGCTCTTTTAGCCTATGGTTGACAGATTTGAGCAATGAGTACGGTAGCAAGGAAAATGGTATGGCCATATGCCTCGTTCAGTGAGCACACCTTTGAGGCCTTTAGAAGTGCCATCACTAAAGCTCATCTCTTGTATATGTCCACCTTCTGGATGGTGGGAATCCCTTACATAGAGTTCTCGCATTCGTTTTCCATTTTTTCCACCAGGCTCTACATTCATCTCTGACACTCTTTAGGCATCATCTGCATAATTAAGATGATTTCTGGAATTATCAAAGGCAAACAAGGCCTTGCAAGCAGGTGTTGAAATTTCTTATTCGTTTTTATATGAATATTTCCTTGAATATATCGTATATTCTCTTACTTGGTAGTGTTTCGGCTTACCTATTTCCTGTATACATTACTACAGCTAGGACATACTGTGCGTTTTTTTTTATTATATTTCATCATTACGATAAAGATTCTTATATATATTTCTTTATCTGGTATTCGGGTTATTTCGCTTGCTTATCTCATATTTTAACAGTTATTGTTCCATCCTTTATATCTTATCATCCACAACGAAACCCCTCACACCACTTTAGTTTTATACAAACTTTGGGGATTTTCTTGGCAGGTTTTCAGGGTCAAATATGTTCGCAGTTATGTTTTTCCTACTGAGGTTACAGTAAAACACGTTCATACTTATATTTTTCCCTTTTTATATTCTTTTAGATAACGGGTGGGCGCACTCTGGTATATATAGGAGCTACCGCCCACTTTTCATGCTTAGAATAATAAGGAACAGACTACCTACCGATCTACCTTCATAAATCTACCTCTCCTCACCAAGACGTGCCCGCTATACTCGCTTAGTATTGCGTTAGTATATTCCGATAGATATAAGATCGTGCCAGTACACATTTGAACAGGGTATGAGCCCGGGCCTCCTATATCTTTAAGTTATACAATCACAGCCTCCAACAGATCACGAAACCTAATAGTCAACGAAGCAAAACCCGTCCTGCCATCGATCCACATTTCCCACCAATATAATAATAACCCGAAATATTTTTCTCGGCAAAGTTTATTTCTTGGCACCAAACATTGACCAGATAAAACGCACCTTCTTGACTAGACCAAACATTCTCGGCCTCGCCATTACACAAGGCTTGGCGAAACACTCTGTGCATTAACTACAACTTAACCGAGTTCTTATCACCGTTCGCCTCCGTCTCCTTCTTTTTCCTCTCTTTGCTCGCGGAAGGGTTACCCACCACTCTCCTGCACACTTTATCAACTACCTGGAAGTTAACACATCTGAGGGTGGACACTCCTAGAAAAATCATTGATAGGTGAACTTGTTACTTTCAGGCTTGATAAAAGTTGGGTGGACTAAAAGGGGGTGTGTGGCCACAGAGGACAATTCGAAGAACACAACTTGTGTAACCAAAATCCACCAAGGCCTCAGCCTCAACCACCATCCCTGTACCTTCGACAGATAATCCCCCAGCAACCCCTGTGGCCATTGACCAAAGGGCACTGACACATGCTATTAACTCTAAACGCGGCTACGGACCCAGTTACAAACTCAGCTCCATCCCTAACCTGACCGGGCCAGAGAACTACCGCACATAGCGTGACATCTCCGAGTACCTCCTCGGACTTTTCAACTGTAGGGACATTGTGCTAGGAACGGCAACCATCCACGATGAAATACGGGATGAAGACGGGGATCTGACGAATGTTGACCGTGTAGATGAATTTCTCGATCGCTACAAGTGGGCATCGACCTACTTCTACAAGACCATTGATCCAAAATGGCTCATCCTCCTGGTAACCCACAAAATGCCTCCCCAATCTGCACGACGTTTCAGGATAAATTTGACTGAGAAAACACCTTTTCCTTCTTCGAGCAACACAACACTGTTCTCGATACCAAATACGATTCGTCTGAACCCATCGCTGATCAAATCGGCAACTTCGACACCCACAGGAATCGCATGCGACACCTTTGTTCTTTTACTACTGAAAATGACCGTTACGCCCTACCTTTTGCATTTAAGACGGTATTCGTGTCATCGGAAGCAAAAGCTGCTGTCCTTCTCCAGTCCCTTTCTGAGTCGATGAACAACATCGTCGACAACCTCCAAACCAAGGAGGACCTTTCCTACAACCATGTCTATAACTGGTTGTTGTACCTGAAAACTTCGGTTAACTCTGAAGAAGACAAGGTGTATAAAACCGCCACTGTTAACCGAAAATAGAAGGAACAACCCCAACGAAGGGGAAACAGCACATTGGTTACAGCCAAGGAATGCTCATACTGCGAAAAGCATTACCACTCTGCAGGCAATAAAGGGCAGCTTAGAAAGACTGTCAGAAACTCAAGACCGATAACCAAAAGAGGAAGGAAAGGACGGCCATTGACACCGCCAAGATCGGCAAGGAAGAGACTCTCAAACTAGTCAGTTCATCCTCAACCCTTACCACTACGCGAAAGACCCCTCACCCACACAATTGGGTAATCGATACAGGCGCAAGCTCACATATGATAAGCAACATAGACCTTCTTATAAACTTTGAACCAGAAAAAGGAAATGTGAAGTTAGCCGATGACTCTGTAATAGAGTCATGTGGCGGTGGAACAGTTAACCTCAGGGCCAAAACGTCTAATGGCCATGTATCTCCTGTTGCACTTCCACGTGTTCCCGGGGATCCTAAGTTGGGTCAATGCAATTTGTTATCGTGGCGCGCTATCGTTTCTATGGGAAAAGGGTTTTCTATACGCAGTTCAGGGAAGGACATGTATGTCATGGGAGAAAACCAAGAGGTTTCATGGGGCAAGCTTGACGGACAAGATTATTTTGTGCAGGAATGAAAGGAACAGACATATAAAATTACCTATCAGGAGTAGCATGAAGCCTTGGGTCATCCCACGCCAGCCTACCTTCGCTCCGATAAATACTCAGACACACACCATATCCCGAAGGTTCCTACAGGTTAGCAAAGGGAAACTTGCATTACCTCAAAGTTGTTCAAACGAAAACCAGAACCAACACAGATCCTTTGCCAAAGCCCCTTCTAGTTAATACACTCCGACTTAAGCAGAAAATTCTCGACACCATCCCTTGGAAATTCTTGGTACTATATCACCTTCATTGATGACTGTACACGATACACCTGGATTTACCCCATTAAGGTAAAATCCGATACAGTAAAAATCTTCAAACAGTTCATCCAGGAGCGACAAACCCAAGATAACGCCATAATCAAACAATTTAGAACTGATAACGGTGGTCAATACATCACCCATGAAATGCTAAACCTGTTTCAGGCGCATGGAATACTTCATGACACAACTCCACCCTACTCACATGAATCAAATGGGGTTGCTGAACGGTATAACAGGACTATAATAACCGCTACTAGGTCTATGTTAAAAGGTTTAACTCTACGACTTTGGGCAGAAGCAATCGCAACTGCCGTATACCTCTGAAACCGTCCTCCCAACCGATCTATAGGAGGTTCAACGCCCATGAATCTCTCTACAACCAAAAGCCGTTGATCAACCACCTGCGCCCACACGGGACCAAATGCTTCGTCCACATACCTGAGGAGCCCAGAAAACCAGGAACGAAGTTATAGCCCCGTGCGATCAAAGCCTATCTTGTTGGATACACATCCTCTGACAGGATATACCGGATATATATCCCCTCGCAACATAAGATATCCAAAATACGACCAGTACAGTGGACCAGTAAAAAGATTGTACAAGCGGAAGTGCCAAGTACAACACCTGCTCCGGAATCCCAATTTGCGACCGTCCATCCTCCCTCATTTCCAATAGACCTGGAATCGTACAGTAAGACTTTGGAATTGGACCCGAGTATGACACCTACCAACCGCACAACCACGATTGAAATCGATCCTCCTCCATTACCTCCACACCCAGTGATCTACGACCGACCTAACACCCTGTCACCTACTCCGGAACCTGCTCCATTAGAACAACAACCTCAAGAATATGTGGCCCTACCAGACGAGCAACCGGAAACACGGACAAGGTCCGGACGAATCTCACGCCCACCGGCACGCTTTGGCAGAAATGCTACCGAACTACAAGTTGAGGATCCCACCACGTATCACTAAGCAATTAACAGTACGCTTAAGGAACAGAGGACTACGGCGATGGATGACGAGATTAATGCACTAAAAAGGAATGAAACCTTCGATGTTGTTTAGAGACCGATGGGAAGAAAGATAATCGATAGTTAGTGGGTTTTCAAGACTAAACATAATGCAGATGGGACTTTCGAAAGGTTTCGCGCAAGAGCCGTTGCCAAAGGGTTTTCACAAATTAACGGCTTCAACTTCGAAGAAACATTCGCCCCGGTCATCCGTTATGAATCTCTTCGCTGCCTCCTCGCGATATGCGCCAACAACAAATGGCGTCCGCCACAGTTCGATGTCAAATCTGCTTTCCTATACGCCGAACTCAAAGAACAAGTTTACCTACGACCGTTACCTGGGTACCGTGACGGAAAGAAAGTATGGAAACTTAACCAGTGTCTTTATGGACTTAAGCAATCTGCGAATGAATAGTATGCTATCTTCGCAAAATTCTTAACCTCCAAAGGATTTACCATATCAGCTCTTGACGCATACATGTTCGTCCATGCTAAACACTACTACTACATTGCGGTTTACGTCGATGACATTGCCATACACGCAGCCGACTCCCCCCACGCCACATCCCTGATAAAAGACCTGAAAAAGGCATTTGAGATCACTGACCGAGGGGAAGCTAACTTCCTACTCGGCTTGCACATAACCTATACACCAGACGGCATACCTCTTACCTAGCTAAAATACATCAAGTCAGGCCTCCAACGATATGGCATGGAAAACTCACGTTACGTTTCTACTCCTTTACCAAACTGCATTCAACTTACGAAAGGGACTGAAGACATACGGATACCAGACCCCTCCATTTACCAATAGTTATAGGATCACTTATGTACCTCACCACAAGCACGAGACCCGACCTCTCGTATACCATTTCATATCTTTATCAATTTTCTTCTTGCCCCTCTGAAGCACATTTAAAGGCCGCTAAACACATCCTTCGTTACATTGCTGGGACGGATATTATAGGATAGTTCTACCCGTACCAAACCAACGCAACTCCCACTAACGATGTCTATGCTGATGCAGACTTTGCCGCTTGCCTTGATACCCGCCACTCCTTCTTAAGATCCAATGTTATCTTAAATGGTTCATGTATCTCCTGGCGGTCCAACAAACAGGCATCCGTCGCTACATCTACTAGCGAAGCGGAATACGTTGCTATGTCACTGGCTACGCGACAAATCCAATGGTTCCAAAAAGGCCTCAGCGATATTCGACTAAGTTTATCGATCGCTTGGGATGCAGATAATACTGGGGCAAATTTTCTTGCGACAAACTGTCAACTCAATAAACGTACCAAACACATCGTTGTTCACTTTCACAAAATACAAGAAGAACTCTACCGCGGTTAGTTCACTTATCTAAAAGTTATGGCGTCAGAAAACCTTGCCGATATCTGCACCAAGATCTTAGCGAAACCGGCACATACACGGCTGATGGGACTTCTAGGCTGTAGATAATAAGGGAAAGTGTTGAAATTTCTTATTCGCTTTTATATGAATATTTCCTTGAATATATCGTATATTCTCTTACTTGGTTAGTGTTTCGGCAATACCTATTGTACCTCATACATTACTACAGCTAGGACATATGTGCGTTTATTTCTGTTATATTTCATTATTACGATAAGGATTCTTATATATATTTCTTTATCTGGTATTCGGGTTATTTCGCTTGCTTATCCAATATTTTGATGGTTATTGTTCCGTCCTTTAGGTTTTATCATCCACAACGAAACCCCTCACACCACTTTAGTTTTATACAAACTTTAGGGATTTTCTTGGCAGGTTTTCAGGGTCAAATACGTTCACACTTATGATTTTTCTACTGACATTACCGTAAAACACCTTCGTACTTATACTTTTTCACTTTTTATATTCTTAAAGATAATGGGAGGGCGTACTCTTGTATATATAGGGGCTACCGCCCACTTTTCTTGCTTAGAAGAATAAGGAACTGACTACCTACCAATCTACCTTCATAAATCTACCTCTTCTCACCAATGCGTGCCCGTAATACTCGCTTAGTATTGCGTTAGTATATTCCGATAGATAAAAGATCGTGCCCATACACATTTGAACAGCAGGAAAATGTGCTTCGAAACTAGGACAGGCTTTTTGAAGGATTTGGTCTCGTAGTCAATCATCTCTCCACCAAATATGACCTCCACCCTAGACAATATATGTAGCATTACCATCACCTAGTCTGCCAATTGGAGTATAAAAATCTCATACATGCAGACCTTAGCAACGACCCTTCGTGTGTAAATATTTGTCCTCGTTATGTTCTCAAATAAAATGAGGGCCATCAATCTCACTGAACCTGTATTCATCTTGGATGACGAGAATAAGAGGTGGCATGTCTCCCGATAGATGATTTGAATTAGGCAAATCATTTAACCCTTCGTCCCATAGGAAGAATTGTTGTTGATATGGTGCCATAGGTGGCAAGAAAGTCTCCTCTACGTACTGCCTGACATCTGCTCGTTCATGGCCATAGTTATAAATACCTTTTCGATACTCTTTATTTTTAAAACCAAGCTTTTTCAGCCACCTTGGGGCAGTTGAATAAGCAATCACCTTTTCTACTTGTCTGGCCACATTGCTGTTTGATCGATTTGCCACATCAGGATCCTTATAAAGGTTTCTCCAAAATTCTTCCACTGCCCAGGCCTGATTTCGTGAATTGAGCACTATTTCCCATTATTTTTAGCACCTACACCTTTTATATAAGAAAATAGATGAGAGTCAACTTACTATCACTAACTAGCTGTATCTGCTCTCTGACAGCCAATAGAGTATCAGGATCCTCAAGCAAACTGATAATATGACGGTGTTTGTATGCATCAGGCTCTGGTATCTCTCTCTTTGTAACCCAGATAACTTCATGCCTCATTATGCGTTTACACACTTTCTACCACATCCCCGACGATCCGCAACTCGTTTAGCAAGTGGCTTTCGAGACCGCAATTGATTGACAGCTCCTGTAAACAAATCTTCTGCTTGGAGGGCCAGGCGTTCATTGGACACTTTTTGTTTTAGGAATAAATAAACTTGGTAATCCCAAGTAAAATGCAAGCCTGAGAGTTTGCTATGTGCTTTCCCCTTTCTGGGGTGAATGAGTTTAGCTATAGTTTTTATTGCATCTTCCAAAATACGAAGGCGGTTCTGGCATGGCTGAAATTGTGGATGGAGTCGTCTTGGCCATTTCGCATAAATGCGGCTTAACTTACTTCTCCCGTGAGGAATAAAAGCTTCTAGCTCAAGAACCGTAGGAGGTAACGCGGTTGGACTAGGCAATCAGACAGGATTCAACTCATGTCTGGCTTGACATAATTCTACTTTCTTTCGTGTATGAAATTGTTGTACTCGTAGTGTACCTGAAGTAGATTCTCTTTACGGACTGGTCTTTCGGCAATTGCCCTATCTGCCTATTTTTAATCTTATAAGTAATAAATACTTTATATTCCAAACTCATCTAATCACAATTTAGTACTATGGGGCTAGGTATCGCAAATGACTTACAATTGAAGCTCGTTTGCTTGTTTAAGCCTTGATCTTCTTATCCGAGTTCTGAGAGCATTGCGATTGATATTTGGCTGTGGTGGCAATGGCGAATGAGATATATCTTCCTTCATCCTGAAATATATAAAAAAGACTTCACTTGAAGTGATGATTAACAAAATAGGGGCAATAGTTTTTAAGATTTAATCAGTTTGGTTCATTTGGTATTACACTATCATAGATCCTCTTGGATTTAATACAAGGCTATAGATAACATTACTAATGGTAAAATTTGATTGTGTAAGCTATTATTCTTCTATATAACTCTGCACCCTTCTAAAACTTTAGTGTTTGATGAGGCAACGGATTTGTACACCTTATGAGCACTTTGCACTATATATCAAGCGTCGTTTTTGCAACTAGACTTGGTCCAACACCTTGAGAGAGTGTCTGAAGTGTTACAGTGTCTAAAGTGAAATACCTTATATAGTTTATAGAAGACGTCTGGTAACTCATAGAGTGATACAGTTGATAAAAAGAAGGTTGTGAATGAGGAAGGTAACAGTAGTAGTAGTTTTAGTCTATAAACAGTTTTGTCAAATTTTATAGGGTGGGGTAGCAGAGGTCTTGCTAGTCTGGGTTCATAACCTGAACATGTTGAAGTATAAAAGCCAGTCTTAAACATTATTAGGACGGAACTGAGATATCCACGTAGAATCTTTTAGACAAGAACCTGAGGTTCCTTTATTGCGCTATCATATTGTAAGAATAAATGAGGAGAAAACCCGTAATCCATATATCCATCTTTGTGTCATCTGAAATCCAGCCCTATATATGACTACAAATATGTGTATACATTACATGACTAACATTAACACATGACTACACATAAATTGTTAACATGTTTTTCAATAAAATCAGATACGATCTTCCATGAAATGAGAATACGAGAAATATCTGAATAGTCACCATGCGAAAAACCTTTAACTAAATGGTAGTCAGTGGCACATGAGAACCAAAGGTTACAGAATTGGCCTAATCTATGCTACATTAACCAACAATAAAACTTTAGAATAAATAAAAGACCAATCTATGGTCAACGTGCATCTATATTTCTACAGGACGACATTTACCATCAATGGAATGCTTTAGTCAAGCGTTACAGAAAACTGTATCGATAAATAATTGGGCCAATGAAACAGCCTTCAACCAAATTAGGCAAAGGAGCGAATTTTACCTTGCTGATGGATAACAAAGCCCTATGCAACCTGTTACCAATATACTGGAAGTACTTATAGACATTGGCAGCGATAGGGAAGTGGCCACCTTCCAAAGAACAGATTTTCCTAACCTAGAGGGGGCACTAGGAGTACCATAGTTGCGAAGCTAAAACCCTAATATCGTTTTTGAAAGCAACATGATTAGATTCAACTGCAAGAGGTGATCAATCGTATATCTGGAAAGCTTGCCAGTGGTGACCCTAGTCCCCCTTGCAGATGCCCTACAATTGATTTTGACAATATAATTGTCCAAGATCCAGGCCAAGGAAGCCCAAAAGATCAAAATAACAAGATTAATCCTTCACAGCAAGAATCCCTTTCTACCAAGGGATCAGCAAAGTCGGCTGTTCACCACATCCACGCGAGGAAGAAGATTACCATCCTGTCTAGAGCACAAGCAATCTTCAACACAGCAATTGCTATAGGATTACCTCAATGTACCTATATGCGGATATTACGACACAGCGACTTGTATGTCTAAAGGTTTATTTTTCGGTCAATGCTGAAGTTATCTATGCCACCTACATAGTTGAAATCAAAGTAGTCGTGATTGACCTAGGAAAAGATGAATACACTGTAGAACAATGATACTGCATAGTAGTGTTGATATGCAAAAATATTGTCACAGGAGAATGCAGAGAAGAAGAGAAATTTGTTCCAACAATGATAGGCAAAGCAGGGTTAGGACCTATATACAAACCAAGGAGCCAAAGAATAGATATCAAAGACATCACGGCTTTATTGTTAGTCATGTTCAACCAATATAGCGAAGTTACTAGAATCAACATATGGGATTACTATGCAAATCTGTCCTGCACGATTGAAGCACTTTGCATCTGCATATAGTTAGTTATCAAATTAATGAAAGGGCAAGGAAAAGTGAATACAGAAAACATTATTCCTAGGGAATATCACCAGTACCTGGATATGTTCAAAGAAGAGGAAGAAACAAAGCTGCCTTGATACGAACCCAAGGTTTCTTCGAAATCAACTAAGAACTTGAGAAAGAGTACCAGCAAGAAAGCTATAACCTTAGAGGTAAATGGTTCTGGAAGAACTCCGTGAATATATCCCTGTTGACAAGAATTGAGCCTGGAGTAGAGACTCGTATGTAAATGGCGGACATCATATCCTATTTGACATAAAGAGAGAGGTCAAACTCGGTCTAATTTTTGACTACCAAGCAAACAAGGAGGTCACAAAACCATACATATTGTCTCGCCATCTGATTGAAGAAGTATTTCACCGGGTCTGAAATGATACTGTCCTTAGAAAACTAGATATCGGTAACGCCTATAACAACACCGGATTCAATGATGACGAAAAATGCAAAACAATCTTTACAACAACATAAGGCTTATACAAATATACAGTTATGCCATTCAGACTCAGAAATGCACCACCCACATTACAAAGCATGGTGAACTGGATCTTTAGCCTATAGCTAGCCATTTGTTGTATCATCTACCTTGGCATTATAATAATATATTTAGAAAACATGGAACATCATCGGACCCATGTGCAGGATGATTATGGAAACATTAAGAAGAAAAGGTCCTCCCTTAAGCCTTCTATATTTGAATTTCACAACAAACGCACAGAATACATAGAGTTCATTGATGACAAAGGAGGAGTCAATGTTGATCCAGAAAAAACCAGTAGCGAAATGTGAATGGAAGCCAGCAGAAACAACAAATGGAACACATAGCCTTGTGAGGGTCTAGTACTTCTACTGTCGGTTCATACAAGGGTTCAACCATTTAGCCAAACCCCTACATCAACTAAAGAGAAAGAGAGAAAAATGGAATTGGACTGAAAAACAAGAAGTAGCCTTTGATGAACTCTGTATACGACTTACTCCAGTACCACTCCGAACCAATTAGGACCCAAGTAAAGGCATTATGATCAAAACAGACACCGCAAAATATGTATGCACAAGTATACTATAGCTAAATGGTGGGCAGGGAAAATGGCAAGAACTAGACTGTCTGTCAAAGATGATGTCACCATCTATATGCAATTACGAGATATACGAAAAACAACTACATGTATTAGCTGAGCTATAACGCAATAGAGAGGCTATGCAAATAGAAGAAGGTAGGAAGGATTGATCCTCAACAACTGCAAAAAATGGGACAATTCAATATGACAAAAGCACTTAACGACCTCCATATCTGGTAGAGCAAAACACTAACTTAGTACAATATTAAGATACTATATCATCTTGAGACACAAGGAGGGAAAGAAGATGCTGTTACGAGCAGAGGTTAAGACACCCCTGCAAAAGAGGATTAAAGGATCCAACAGAAAAATGTGATTCTATTACCAACAAAAAATTAATTCCAAACACTGCAAGTAGTCAAATTTGCTGAAAAAGACTTGTTGATCAGTCAAGGAAGCAAGGAGGAGAAGCAGATAAAACAAATATAGGATGGTCTTAGAAGAGTAATCATAGAGAAGAAAGGAGTAGCCTTAGATGTAAGCCTCTGGAAAGATGGATGCCTTAGGTACCCTGGCAAGATTTAGGTGCATGAAATAGAAAGAATAAGATACTATGATCATATGGAAAAACTAAAATGCACCAACCGTTGGCTATGGGGGGATAATCAAAACTAGAGATCACTTGTTACGACAATACCACTGGGCCAAGATGCAAGAGGATATCATATTATTCATCAAAAATTGAGTCACCTGGCAAAGAATTAAACCAATTCAACATGCACGATATAAGCCATTACAGCCAATTCAGGTAATACACCAAAAATAGATATCAATAGCAATGATGTTCATCATCGACTTCTGGAATGAGAAGTTTATAAACCAAGACCAGTGGTCATTGACTCTCTGATAACAGTAGTCATTTTATAGCTTGCATCAAGGATATAAATACCAAAGAATTTATAACGTTATTCTTTAAGGCAATATACTGACTTCAGTGACTACCATTGGATATCACCAAAGATCGTGGAACGCAGTTCATAACACAACTATGAAAGGAACCAGCGAAATGCTTGGGCATCCAACAACCATTGAGGCAAGTATTCCATCCTTAAAGAGATGGGTAATCTGAAACAAGCAACGGCATCCTACTGCAATTCCTCCCTGCCTATATCAACTATCAGCAGGACAATTTGTTTGAACTCATGCCGCTTGTAGAATTTGCATACGAGAAGGGAAGAATAGAAACAATTAAGTCAAGACCCTTTTACGCCAATTACGGATAGCATGCAGAGCATGAGGCAATTTGCCTCTTGATACCAAAGAAATTAACAAATAAGGATAAAATAGGTCTGCTGTAGGAAGTCCTATGGCAAGAAATGGTCCATACACAATGACAACAGAAGGAAACATATGTTTAGCAGGGGAGCCACGATTTAAATCTAATGTCACAAGACATGGTCTGGTTGCTAACTAAAAATATCCGCAGCACTTGACCATCCATGAAATTTAACAACCCGAAAATCAGACCATCTAAAATATTGGCTAGGGTGTGCTTAAGTAGCTATAAATTGGCCTTACCCTAACATTTGCGGATCCACAATGCCTTCCACATCTCCATACTTGAATCATACAAATAAAAGAAGTTTCCCTTTCAGAAACTATTACCTCCCCCTCATATCGAGAAAAAAAGGAAAAGGTCAATCCAAACTAGATTTAATTATCCTCTGAGGCCTCCACTGAGGGCGATCATAATGCGGAGTCAAGTGTACAGGCTCCTCTCCAAAAACGACCAGAGCTGGTACCCGCCAGAAAACCTCAACTATGCTAACATCACAGTTGAGCGTTTCCATCAGCAGTACCCAAGGAAACGCACAGTGGGCAACTCTCAAGAATCAACCCAGGAAGGAACTTCCCCCAACATGGATGCCATTGTCACCATGTGATGTTTAGGGCGAAGCCTGAGAGCAACCACTGAAACAAGCTCCCCTTATGAAACTCAGGAAGAAAGTGAAAAGCAAGTAGATCAGACCACTGTTTCATGGCCTACATGCTATAACGATTATTGCATCTTTTACTTACACAATTTGAGAGTAGGAGATTGGTTCCCTAAACAGCCGAAAAATATGCAGATAAAAACAACCACACAAGGCAATACCCTGCATCCAGGGTTTAAGGACACCTGCACTGGACATCAACAGGATGAAATCAAACAGGGTATTACCCAAGACAGAACGGATATGCAGCTGTCCAGATTAAAAATGATCTACAAATTACCCAAAGCAAAACAAATGTTAGGACACAGTTGACTGGGGACTATGGTGAGAGTGATAAAACCATTGCTAGTGCTAATAACGAATGTTTGGAATAACCAACTAGGGGGTTAACAAAGTAAGTTGGCAAATACGCTACCATAATTGAGGCCCAAAAGAGGTACCTAATCACCTGCCAAAAAATGATCACTAAAAGAAAACTAACAATTAATGATGGGAACATCACCTAGGTGGACGACTTCAGAAAATATCAGCACACAGAACACAAGGATCACAAGCAGGACCAAGATGTCATCTTGTTCAGAGAAAGCACAATGTGGATAGAACATTAAGCCTTACGTGATTGAAGCTTGAGGGTGTGTGAAGCTACTCTCATGATTATGTTACTATTAAAGGCAGCTTTTGATATAACTCATAGTTATAAAGCAAATTTTGTTGGATATTTGACATTATTACCTGTAAAGATTTATGGGGTTTCACATGATTCCCATTAGTGCCAAAATTGTTATATTGTGATTGGTTGATCATGTGTATGACTAACACTTGACTAATGTACTATATTTAGTTTTACACATAGCTCAAATTGGGATTCAAGGGTTTCGCACATGTGCACCTTGGGGCACCTGACGTGTTATAAGGGTTCTGATTGGTGCCAGAATGTTGTGCAAGTGACTCATAAGAATCTACATATGGATTTCATACTATGATTTACAATAAGTCACAGATATCGTGTAACACATAAGTATTGGTCTCTAGTATTAAGGTTGAGGGAAGTACCATTATATAAGGACCTCTAGGTGGCTTGTAGTTAGGATGCTTCACTATTTTTTCTGCCCGTTACATTTTCAACACCTCCCCTAACCTACCTAATTTCACTAACCCAGATTGGTCCCCTCACTTATGCCTCGCGTCCATGAGGAAAAGCCATGGAACCATAATGGCCTCCCTTAGTACAGTCCTCAGCCGCTCCCTCTCGTGACGACTTTCAATATACTTTCCCTCCCAGTAACTCTGCATTTATTTCCTGCTTCCTCGCTGAAACCCTCTCTGCCAACAGTAGGCGTGAGCGCCTGGTCCACCCACTTGCAACCTATAACCTCGACGACGTTTCCACTATGAAAACCTTTCGCTATCCAATTATCAGCTCCCCCCTGCACAGCCTTGTTTCAGACAATGCCAGTTTAGATAAGCTGACCACCACAGTTAACCATCGCCCTGTGCCCTCTCCACCCGCTCAGCAGGGTATGTATACCCTCTGCTCTTTCATCGCTTCCCTTCGCTAATTCATCCCTAATTTGTCATATACGGTTACCCATTAACAGCCTGCCTTCCCTGAACACTGTTTGCCTCCTGCACTATTACTTGCTAAGGCCTCCCAATCCTGCTGTTTACCCTAAGGTCCTCCCACCGCCCACCACTCAGGCTCCTGCCCCGACTCCATCAACCTGTTGTGCCTTCCTCCTCCTCTTCTCCAACCGTGCTCATCTACGGCTTTAACCTTACCTATCCCGCCTTTTCTGATTAAGGTAATGTTTGCAGCAACAAGTTGTCGTTGGCAGGACTAGAGGTAGAAAGCTCAAGGTTAAGGCAATAACAGGTTCTGCTGGCCCCTCTGAGCGACAGGTTGCCCACGCTACCTCTGCCACTCCTGGTACCAAAGGAAAGACTCCCACTCCTGTTGCGGCCTTATTACACCATTTCTTCGCTTACCGCACATTACCTAAGTTTAGTGTAAATCGTTGCACTATCATTGGCTTTCTTCCTAACCTTGACCCCTCACTCCGGGATACGCCTAATCCCTTCTTGCGCAGCTAATTTACTGCAACGGTTAATGATAGTGACACAGTGTCCCTCCTTGGCCGTGACCTCTCTCTCTCAATACTAGGATGCTTCTTATTTTGATGCCCTCTCTCTTCGTATCATCCAGGCTTCCCCAGTCATGGAAAACTCATGGATCCCCTTTTGCCTAGCCGAGAATATCAATCAGGTGGCCATTCAGTAGGTTTCTTTGTTCTACCTTCCAGACCTTGTGGATAACCTCGCTGCCAGCACTTCCTCCTCACCAGACACCAGACGAGTGTTTCCATTCTCTCTGCTCAGTCCCACAACCCTGATAAGGACTCCAGCATGGTTAAGTTTTATACCTCCCAGGTCCCCGAAGTTCTTGACCAGTTGTTCCCCTCTATCCCGCGCTTCTCTCAGAACTGTAGTTTACCGCATGCTCTCTCCTCCAACGCCTTCGCTCAGTGTTTTAACACTAGGAAGTTTGACTATGTTGGTCTCATGTACTAGGTGGATCGCCCCATATGCCCCTGGTGAGCTTTACACCAGACTACAGCAGAACACCGCTGTCGCCACCCCCCCTGCCTCAAGGTAGGCGACCTTAAACCCATTCCTATCTACTTTGGCTCCTCTACCACCACTTGTGCAAACAGAGGCAGTGATCACTCTGCCAGTAACCAAGACTGCCTGACTGCCCAGCTATCCCATATGGCCCCGCCCTTGTATCCAAGTTACTTCTTTAGTGCTCTCTCTCACTGGATGCCATGGCCCATTCCGAGGATGATGGTTTGGCTTGTGGTCCACGTCTGCCTCTTCTCCCATCAGAGCTACTCTTTCACCTTCTACTTCTTCCCTCTACCTCCCCTTTGGACCTGAAATTCTATGGCCTATAAGGACCTCCAGATCCCTACAGTCTGGCCTTCAGGTCGACCTTCCTCCTCGCTAAGGTGCAGCTTCACCACCTAAGTGTGTCCCCTCAAGGCAGGGTAGATACTCCCTCTTGGAAGTCCTCTCCCCAACTTCCTCCTCTTACGAAGGTTCGTGCTCTACCCGCTAATGGCTTACCCCCACTATTACTCTACCCCTACAATTCACACTCACATATTTCCTTCCTTCAACACAACAGAATTAAGAGCTGGGATATGTTACTGTCGTTATTTGATTCCTTTAGGGGTTTGTCACTTCTCTACTCCATAGTTTGCTACCGATATCCACCTCTTTACAGGAGTCCTCTTTCTACACTCCGAGATTACTTCCTTTCAACCTCCTTGCCATTCCTGGGGCTCCTCTAGTGTTGTTTTTTATATATTTACCGCTTTGTTAAAGTCCTGCATCATCCTTTTTATCCTGTTAGATATGTAAAAGGTCATAAGCTTAGATTTCTTACAGTGAGATACTGCTTTTAAGTTTTTCTTCCCCCTTTTCCACATCCTCAACTCCTACATTTCTAGGGTTTCCCCTTCTTGCCCTGGTTTACCTGGTCTCTCTGACTCTTATTTCCCTAAGAGGACTTTCCTGTCCTCACCCTGGTAGATTGCAACATACAATTTCCTTCTGCCAACCCCTTGAGGGAGCTTTCTCACCAGGTGCTGAAAGCCTCTTGCCCCTATACCACAGGGCCCCTGACCTAGGCTTTTCACTTCTGATATTACTGCAGTCTTCACCCAGTTCCGCTTAGGGACTCTGCACGCCCCAGTGTCTTTGATTTGGCTTTTGTTTGCCCTAGTCTCACCCACTGCTTTCAGTTTTGAGACATCACCCACCCCTCCTCTAGTGATAACTATGTGCTTATCTCCTGTACCTTCGCTCACCCTTCCGTGGTTCCACTGGCCCCAGCCCCAAACCCTAGTTTAACTCTCTAGCCTGCCCTGGAGGAGAAGCACTAGCTTATTTCCTTTCCCACTACCCCCTCCATCCAGACTATACCCTCTTCCTCCCCACTGATATCTACACTGTGCAATAACCTTCACTTGGGATCCTATATGGCCATGCACCCTTGTTGTTTTCTCTCAGCCTGGATGCAGCCCCCATCACCAAACACAGGGAATTCAAAGCTATCAAAGCTGACAAGTAGGTACTCTGGTTTGCCCTCCTTTTGGCTATGACTCCTTGCGACATCGGCACTACAAAAGGGCATGCTCTATGCCACTCAAGCCCACAGTTCCCATCCCTCCTAGGGGCTGATACCCCGCTAGGTATCAATCATGCACTACTCTACCAATTCTTCCATCATCCCCGACTCACTTCCCTTACAAGCAACCTTTGTTCAGATGGGGACAGCCCAGGCCTTACCCATGCAGAAGTGGTATCCAACCTCGCTCGCTATTCTTCCTCTACTTCGCCTGGCCCTAACCTGGTTCCCTTCACTCTCGTGAAGACGGTTCACAAAACTACCCCCTTATCCTCTCTTTCCCTCTTAGGCCCACCTCTCCTGTTTTGGTTCTACCCTGCATCCCATAAAAAGGAAAATGGGTCATCTTGGATAAGCCATGTAAGAACTTCTACGATTCGCCGTCCTTCTTCTGTATAATTGTCAACTACCAGACAATGTCCATGATCTGGGGAAGGGTTGTTACCTCCTGCCTGGCACCTATCGCACAGACTATTTGTCCACTGATCCTCAATCTGTGTGGCTCCTTCCAAGTTCTTTCCTCATTTGAGGCCTGTGGCTCCTTGCTTCAAACACTCCGTACTGCTCAACATCCACTCTCTAAGGTCTGTACCCTGGTTCTTGACATCAAGTGGCATTTTGATAACTTTCATTCTACTTTCTTGGCCCAGTCTCTCTAGTGTAATCGGGTCAATGACTACCTTGAATCCAGTGTCAGGTGTGTTCTCACTCGGAACCCATGCTACTAGTTGTTTCATGGGTCTCTGAGGACCTTTTCTCCTGTTTCTGTAGGCACCCAGCAAGGGTTCCAAATTTCTATATTTCTCTTTTGTTATTTATATTACTTCTCAGCTATTTTCAATCGATAGGGGGCTTATTCAATCCAATGTTAATAATTTCGCCTTTGATATAGCCTCTACTTCATACCGTGGGAATTTTCGCTCCAATAAGTTTATTTGTACCAGACTTCGGCGCAGTGCCTCCATATACTGTTTTCCCAACTCGGTTGTCTAGACCGAGCTAAAGCACGGGAGGACTGTGCCTCTATATGAGGATTTTGATACTTCTCATATTGCTATTGATTCCTTACTTTTTTTCCTCTGTCCTAAGCACTTTGGCTTGTCCACTCGTTCATACCCTCCCTTTCAACCCAGTCAGACTTTTTCAGTGATGTCTCGCTAGCCAAGACTGCTTTTTCTACCATATAGCGGATCTACCCCCCTATAGTGCGCTTCTCCTCCCACCTTTGCCACAGTCTGGCAGTGTCCATTTTGCTCCCCTTACTACTCTAGAGTGCCGACCTCTTGGTCCACTCTCATTCCCATTTAGATCGCATCGAGGTCTTCTGGCTCTCCATTTAGTGCTCAGTCACTAATTGCTACTGTTCCTCAGAATCCAGGATCCTATCCGTGGAGGTTTATCTAACACCCATTCGCTTCTTGGCCATGCATCACCTCCATTTGGCTACCCTGCCTTTGTTAAGCTTTTCTCCCACTGCATGCCCTGGTGCTGCTAGTATCCCTGTAGACTTCACCTGCCACTTGCGCTTCCATGACCAGAATCTCTCCGGCACCTCAGTAGGCGCATTTACCCCAATGTCATGCCTTTGAGTTGGCGAACTTGACCCCCTGCCCCAGGTCTCCACACACCTTCCCATCTCAGCTCTACATCATCTGGCCCTTCAACTCTAGGGCTCACTCACCCATGCCCCTATAATAAGCATAGACCTTCTTTCCTTTCCTTTTCTTATCCCGCCAGGTGCCGCTATGAGCTTGGTGGATCTCATTTTATGTGCTATACCTCGTGATGTGCTGCGCGATAACAGACCTATAATAGCCACCTCTCCCGTGTGGTATCCATTTCGCCTGCATTTGTCGCCCCATCCTTTCAAGGGCCTAGGCATGATTATCTCTGGATGTGATTACCAGATGCGTACCCATAAGAGCTAAAATGCGGCTCGCCCGGGTAGGTGATCCGTCAACCTCCTTACCCTGTGGCCCTGATTTAACTCTGCGGATGAGATGTTTATCCACCCAATCCTTCGATGACTCTTCACACTTGCTGAATGGGCACGCCTCTCCCCTTAGGTGTTACTGACTTTGGACTGGAAGCTCAAATTTTGTCTTCACTCTCCCTGCCTCTGGCCAGCAGTCGCTTTATTCGCTAGTCCGGCACATTGTTCCCTCCCGTCATTCCTGCTTCTCTGGGCCACTCTCCTTCCCCAATCATTTTCTTCTAGTCCCCTGCCTCTTCCGTGGCCCCTCTTCTTCTCTCTTCCTCTCTGCCCCAACCTCCTTAGCAAGTGTTTTCATTTGCTTTAGTTAATTTGTAGTGCTGTGGAAGGTGTATTATCCATTTCTGGTTGCACCCTGGCTCTTTGGATAATATATATTTCTTTTACTTTATTTGGTTAACAGTATGTGGTGATAGTTATTGTGAGTGAACTATTTGGAGTTCTGTAGGTGTTGTTTCCATTCGTTGTTCATTTAGGATTTCATGTTTTCTTTATAACATATTCTATGATGCAGGTGGGTTCTTGTACCTTAACTAATAATACATGATATAAAAAAAAAAAGAAAAAAGTAGAAAATATTGCAAAAACCGGCCCGTAATTAGGGCAGGCTCTGCACCTCCTTTACTCCTTGAGTTTGAATACTCGACACCCTAGTGTATCTCAGAAAGGTTTCACACCCCCTCTCCCTCCATATCATGGCTCCTTTGCCTAGTGGGTTGATTGCTACCTCCCTCTTCTTTACCGCTCACCCTTCTGATTGTCTCACCATGTCAAGCTTGTTCCTACCAGATGATGGTTCCTGCTCGCCCCCCTCCCCCAGCACCCTCTTTACTACCTCTATTATGTTGGCACCGGCAGCAACAGCTCTCATCAATTTCCAGTCTGCATAGTAGGTATCAGACCCCCTGCTAATAGACTCTTATGAGTTGGATGACTGGGGTGTGGTAATCTATGTTTTGCAGTGCTACAGTTTTCACTTGTGTCTCCTGTATTACTCTCTACAAGTCACTAAAGGTGGGCCATAGTCTGGCCCATTACCTGTGCCTAGTTTTTGACTCATTCCTCCTCCTCCTTCTCCAGAGTTGGCCTTTGCAGGAACCCTTTAAACTACCACTATCTTATGACTTGCCTCCGTCTCTCTGGTGGGCTAATAATCTCTCTGGTTGCGACCCTCACCCATGTTCGCCTGGCCCTGATATACTTTTCTGCTATTGCATTATCCCCTTATTGGTGGTTTACTCTGATTTTCCTTTGAGTCAGGTATATTCCTTAGGTCCTAGTTTCTCCTATCTTATATTAGTATGTCTTTTGATCTTGGTTCGAATGAAGCATTTATTTAGAGGGTAGATTTTCTATTACCTTTTGCTTCTTGTTGGCATGGATTGTATTTGGGATTATATGGTGGGTTTTCCTCATACCCTCCTGCTTTCCTGCTTCTTACTTTCAACCTATTGTCTCTTTGGCTAGCTGATGGTTTGTTTGCTTGTAAGCAAGATAGGTGGTTAGGGCTATACCATAGTGTCCTGAAACTATGTATTTGATCCTGGAGGATAGTGGGGAGTTTTGACATTAAGGTTTCCTTTACACAATATCTAAAATTCCATGCAAACTTCTGGTACCTTAACAAGTAATTATATGATTTAAAAAAAAAAAAAAAGATAAAAATAACAAAACGGCCAGTAGCTAGGACTCATCACTCATCCCTTTAAGTTCTTCGCTTGACAATTGATTTAACTCAGTACTGACCTAGAGCTGTATTACCCTTGTACGATAAGAACTATAGGGTTTGGCAATGAATACAACGTAGGCATAGGCCTATCAGAGATAGAGGATCCTCGCCTAGTACTACTTATTTCAAAACTATTCCTCCTTTGGTGGTTGAGATAAGTCAACCCCCGATACTAACCCGAGTTCAATCTAGGAACAATAATGATATCCCAGTAATACCCGTTATCCGTACAGAGAAGTGTTTATTTGTTGCACAATACCTAATTGTATAAGATCGTAATAGCTATGGTTACACCACACCAAAGACACAAAGTAATGTTCACAAAATGTTATTGATAAAATAAATAAATCAAGTAGCAAAACTTAATATCATTCATCAGTAGCTCAACTCAATTGGACTTTTTCAGTAGGGGAATGTTTGTTTTCAGAGTATATTCCCTATTGCGATTATTTAAGTAGAATCATAAAAGCCAGCAACACCAATTCCTACTTTGCCCATAAATGAGTACCATTCCCACATAGTGTTTCTCAACACATGAACTCCTCAGGGTCAGCTGTAGAAGTTTGTGGATCACTCGGATAAGTAGAGTCTAGCAACATATAGGTAATGTGTAATAGATATCCTTTATGTGTTCAGGAGAGAAAAACCTTGCAGATCGGGCTATAGTCAGTTGCCTAGTGTCCAGTCGACATTAGACTGACCATCTTAAATAAGACTCACTTGCCCTGTGTCTAGTCTACATTGGCAAACATTGTGCTCAACATGAGCTATTGGGCAAATGCACAGATGTTCGAGTAACTCCTTCACTTCCTTGACGAAGGAGAACATTGGGTTGGCTACACGCCCACTATTGTAGACAATGGTTTATTAAACACCTCAACCATAATGCGAAAGAGTGCCGGCTGAGTCGTACAACATCTCCCAATGCTGGTATAGGTCTGCCGCCTTAAGCTCTTTTGCTGGAGATAAGAGTCGAGATTAACTTCTGTCTGTCCCTGACTCCTGATAACATTTCTGTGTTCATTCCACATCTCCTATATCGATATTAGGTACCCTGAGTAACTCAGGGAGACCATCCTGTAACAATACGGATAATGTGCAGGAGTAGGCTATTGTCTACCAACTTAATTAACCAGCAGACCTCATATCCGCGCTTTCCCTTAGTGACATTGTCGGTGTTACATACTCAGCTCCTGCAGCCCATTTTTGTTAGCCTTTTACCAACAGTGACAGCCTTTCACATATTCCAATGGCAGTTTACTAATAGGCGCTAAATCAAACCCCACTGGCTTTTAGGATTTTTTGCATTTCATGTGTCATTGATTGTATAGTAATTTGAGTTTAACAATCCTATTCATGATCTCTAAGTTAGGGTAACTTGAGCCCTTTGTGGCACAAAACCATTCTGGAGTCTGGGGAATGTACGTTAATTTTATTGGATAGTCTCATTTAAGTACTCAATTATTTTCATTGGATCCCACAATTCGTAAAAATCTGGGTAGTCTAATTTTGGATGCATGACAGGCTCTAGGTTGCTTGCTAACTTTAAATATGTTCTTCTAGTTACCCAGCCTTGCCAGTTACCCTTCCTAACTCTAGTAGCATATTAAGCTATGTAACTAAGATAGCTGATTACATTACTAGGTTAGTTTACCCTACCTGACTCCGGTAGAGGGTTACCCTGTCTGATGGAAGATCCAGGATACACTGTCTTACTGAGTTACACTACCCATCTAGGTACCTAGATTCTTTCTTATTTAAAGTACCTGTGGTGTCTATTTCACTTACAGTGGTTTATTATACCGGTACACCCTAGGCCACAGGAAGACCCCTTGCTGGGCAGAGATTCGGAAAGCTATACCAAATCATAAGCACATGGAATATACTTCTGCTGTAAACTCCAATTTCTCTACACCTTTTCCATTAAAAAATAAAACTTGGCAAACAAAATAACCGAAGCACTTAATTACTTTTTTAAATATACCCATGGTGGACTTTTTTGATGATTTGGAGATAGGTTCTGTGGTTTCCATGTGCTTCTTGCAGTATTGTACTACTGCGACTCCTAATCTGATGCCAGGGTGGTTCTTGTTTGCTAGGTGAATATATTGGGTATTCTAAACATTTCTAGAATTGTATTGTATCTTGCAGAAATCCCCAGCATCTGGTAAGGCTGAGTGCCACATATGTATTTTGAATAACTAGGCTTACCTACTATGTTTGCAAGATATCGGTTTTACTTTATACATGTTGGAACCCAATTGCCGGCTAGTGGGTTGATATATTCGTGCTGTTAAATGTAGTCGATTCTAAGAGCAAGTTGATCCAACAAGACTTATAACTCTTTCTTTTGAGAAACAGATTTTCTAGTAAGGCATATAGGTGAAGTAGTATAATTCCTTTAAGCAAAACTTATAATCTTGATTAGATATTTTCACCATAATATGATCCTTGAAAAGCTCTGAAGGTACTTGGATATTTATCAAGAATTAATGCAGGTACTTAGACTACATCTGACTCTGGTTCTAATAGAGTATTCCTCCAGATTTCCTCAATTCACATCCAAGTCAGAACATCAACAGACTATGAAAAATATCCAACCCAGCCAGTGCCGGGTATTATCTAATCTATGATTTCTCCCCGTATGTGGGAACCAGTTCACGTAGAGACCTCAGACATTCTTCTACTATTTAAACTATGCCAACTATTTTAATACTTGCCTATAGTGACTTACAACACCTAGGGTCCTGGTTTATTGTGGACCATATATAGTTTTGTGCTTCACTATCCGACTCCACCGATGGTTTTCAGGCAGACCTAGATTGACGATTGGTCTAATAGCTTCACATCTGCATTCTCCATCATTGGAAATATCTTCTGCACTGTTGTTTGTCCTATTTTGCATCTTTTTGAGCCATCAACATACTGCTGACAAATACTTGAGGAGCCTACTTCCGCAATGGCTCCTGTCCCCGAGTGGTCACCCTTGCTACCTTATATTCAACCAAAAGTAACTCTGCAACTTTATAACAGCATCGCTTCGTTAGTTTAGGGCTGAGTAGCTAGTGTGAGCGTCACAACTACCTGGCGTATTCTATCCCTTTGAACATACCGTAACAATTTATACAATATTATAAGTGGAGCTCCATAAACAGGTTTTTCTGAGGCCACAATCCCCAGCCCAATACACCAGTTTTGAGTTTTGAGTAGCGAGGGGAACACCAGAGAATGACTAGTATGGTTTAGCAGTCGAGGTTCGGATATGAACTTCCCCTTTAGCAGTGTTTTGTCCACAGTGCTCTGTACGCCAAACAAGAGCTACCTCCTCCCAGGTTTCGTCTCAAAAACCTACTGGGTTGTGCACATACTCTATACCAATCCCCCTCAATAAGGCAGAAATCTCATGTACTAAATGACCATTAACATAAATTAGGTAGGGTAAAAAAACCTGCTATGATTTCATGGACAGGCTAGCAAAACCTTTTGCTTATTTATTCAAGGAGAGCCAGCTTTATTATATCTGGATTTACTGCATGAACTTTGTCCACCACTTCTGCAGCATGTCCTCAATGATCAGCTAGTTCCTAAGTTTTCTCAACTGCAGAAGGTCCAGTCCCGCAAACAAAATAGCTTTGTGCGCACATTTACCTATTCCGACCAAGAACTCTTTTGGTGTAACAAATTTTGGCGCTATTCATTCATGTTTCGGTTTCGTATTCAACATCAGAATCTCTTATTTATAGTTCATGTGGGGGTCGCTGTCTCTCTAGCCTCTTGGATAAACAATAGAGTTCCAATAATAATATAAGAAATATCTGATACATTGTCGATCAGGGTGATACTTCTAGTTTATATTCCTGCCCTCCACTTTATTCTAAACCTTAAACATGCCATTGTGCTTTTGACAAAGCTTCTTCAAAGGTTACTCTGTGCCTAAACCTTTTGCATTTAGCATGACTTTGTCTATCATCTGGATACCAGGTTATTGATTATCATTGCATTTATAAAATATACTCATATTTTCTCCTGTTTGCTTTAGTGCTTCCCAGGCTTGTTGATGAATTATATTAATCCAGTGCATGTATAATTGGGCATCTGAACTTTGAACCACTGATTCATATATCCATTTTATCTGTACGTGAAACCTTTAGTTCGCATAAACTGGAGACCTCCTATAGGTATTAATTGTTGGGTTATCATAGGTATATTTGGCTATTGGTAACTAGTGGTACAAATCAGTTTGACTATGTTTGATAATATTTCTTATTTGTTCTTCTCGCTCTAGCTTGGTCCTCTCTGTTTGCCCATCTCTGTGTGGCTGGTAGGCTGTTGACTTTTGTAGATTTATTCACTAGCTTTTAGTATATTACTTCCAGAATGCTCACAACAACTTTGCATCCATATTGGGTATGATTTCCTTGGGGAGTCTATATAACTTCTAGAGTTCCCTTAAGTTTACATTCCATACATTCATTGCTGTTGGGTTGATTTCTTATACAAGCAAGTTCATCCACGAGGTGGACTAATCCATAACTACAAATATTTGGGTTCTTCCTTGATGTTCTAGTAGTTATATCATAGAGTCGGTGCATATGCATCACCAAACAACAAATGGGACCTCATAGGGTTGCTGCAGGCAGAACCATACATGTTGTAATAATTTATTTTCTTCAAAGTCTTTACACAACTATACATGGTCATTGATCCATGTGAATAGTACCTACTAATAATGGTCTCAGGTAACTTTTGCCAGCCTCTTGAACTATCTACAGTGTCCTGCTACCTGAGAGTCATGAAATCATTGGGCCATGCATATTTGAAGTTACTTATTTACTTTGATATAGAGGCAATTCTTCTAGTAGATTAATTGTTCCATTATCGCCCCCTACCTTTGTCATGCTTTGCTTTCCTTAGCTTGATTTTGCTATTCCTTCTTACATTTTGACCAGTACTGATCCCTGATCTCTGCTTCCTTGATGGTCCTCATTAGTTCCTCGTCATACCTCTTATTATTGAACTTCAACATTATAGCATTAGACAAATGAACTATTTTCTTACCATTCGTAGTTTGCTCTACTATCCCAGCATGAAACCCATGATGAAATTGGTATCCTTGCAGGTAGGTGACCACTAGCTAGCTGTGGGTATAGAGGGATCATCTGGTTGAAATATCAGTACATCAGAATCCCATTTGCCCACTTTGTGTCCTTTCAAGTGTATTGACTTCCATTGACTCTAATGTATTTAAATTCTCAATGACCATCTTGACTATTCAGTCACTTTTTCGCCCCTGGGAATCATGCATGCCATGGTTTATGATAAAGACCATATGTTCTTCAGGGTAATCTACATCTATTATACCTCCACCAATGCGAATTCAATAGATAGCTGATAATCGATTGTGCAGTGCTAAGTGAACTTAGTTTTTTTGAGTCATCAGATTTCTAGTCTTGTTTCTTTTGGTAGTTATATTTTGGCTAGAATTTCAAAATCCTTTATTGTGTATAGGTAATATCCTGCTTTGAGGTAGGGGCCTTTTGTAGGCATCTTCACTTTTGTGTCAGAGGTAAATTTCTTCGCAAACCTCTGGTTTGGATCAGTGTATCATGAATTTATTTGTCAAAGGCCTGCTTGTTCAATTGTAACAGGTTGATTTGAAAAGTATTGGCTTAGGGATTAAGTGTTTGCTATGCACAGCTTCATGCTAAGGAGGGTTGGCCTGCCATCAGCTTAAGCTATTAGGTTTTTATATCCTAGGCTCCTGTTGAATACACAAGTTGAAAGTTGTAGTTCGCTAGCTATTGTGCTCTGCCTAGCTGCCTTGTATTACAGACTGTAGTTGACTTCAAATTCGCCAAGTTTTGATAATCAGTATAAAATGTTACCTTTCATTTATTCAGACTTTGTATTATATCATATTTATTCCTGGAATGCTTCCAAGATGCCCTTCAGCACCTCCTCGTGATTCTCATACTGCTGTTCAGCAGGGCTGAAGCTTTATGGATATCAAGATAAGGCGTGATTCCCTTGTATAGTTAAACCGGAAGGGGACACTCCCTAGCACAAACTCACTGAGATCTATTTCCACTATAGTTCCACAGTCTGGATAGAGGTGGCAAATATCAGGGCTATGAACCATTTTGGGTTTAGGTCTAAAATGACTTATCTTGGTCTGACCCAGAGGCAAAGTTCTCAGGATGCTCTAGCAACGTTCCTGGGATTTGTTTGCAGAGTTTGGAAAAGTGCTTTATACAACCAAGGCTAAACTTTGTGAAGATAACGAATTTTAAACTTCCCTATACTAAACGAGGTTCCTTCTAACTTGTTTAATGGTTCAACATTTCTTTCCTTCCAGGTTACTCTGTCTGTTGCCAGATATATAATCCAGAAATTAATTGTATTGAAATGGACTACTGATTTTGTTATTGGCACCACTAGATCATATACTTCCAGCTCGGCTAGAGGTTATACGCCTAGCTTTCTAGGTTTTTCTTCATTTTCAAAAATCAGTTTTATGTCATGAAAGTAAAGACCACTACTTGATCAAAAGCCTCTTATACAATTTTGTATATTATTGCTTGCAAAGAGGTCTGTGCATTGACAAGTCTAAATGGCCTGACTTTTTTGTTCATATTAACCATATCATTTGTGGAAGGCTGTTTTCCACCTTGTAGCTTCTATAATCCTTAATAGGTTCTATCCATCTTTAAGGTTGAGTTTGGTGAATATAGTTGCTACACCAAACCTATGTAGGAATTTGTACATTATTGGTATTGGGTATTGGTTGGTAATTGCCATCATATTTAGTTAATTGTAGGCTACATACAACCTCATCGATCTGACAGTTTTGGGAAGAAACAAAATTGACACCCTCTGCTGGGAACAAGCTTTCCATTGTCATTACCTGGAACTGCATGTTTTACTAGTATTTGGTCTGCAGATCTAGCTAATGAGCTGATATGGGATTAAATAGTCCCTAAAGAGCCGGAGCTCTAGGAACGATTTCAATGCGATAGTACATGGTTCTTCTTCCTCGAATCCTATCCATCATTTCATGCAAGATGATCTTATTGAACATATGATAGCATTCAGGTATAATGGGTTGTACTGCCACCTCCTCTTTATGCCTAAGGTTCATCCTCTCAACATATCTTGCTTATGTGTCATATACCATGGTTTAGTATTATATAAATTGTAAATCCTTGTTTTATAACAAATATGACATGGACAACTAGTGTCTACAAATTCCGAATATGGTTTGTCATCATGGTGTGCAAGCAGGTGTTCTTGTGAGCAATGTTCAAATGGATTTATATCATAGTAATCTCATGCTCCTGCTGTCGCGTTAGACATGAAACACCTATCAGGGATTTCTTTTCCATTTTCCAATAGAATTGCTGCATAAAATGATTTTGCCCTTTAGAACTGTGTTTTCTTAGAATGTGAGGAGGTTGTGTGCTTGATTGTAGGGATGATAGTGCATCTTATACAGAAGAACCAGTTCTTGATTTATGAGAAAAATATTAAATTATGAGTCTCACAGGACCTGGACTGGTATGCATTCTCTTATTACTTCAATGGTCACCCTATTATAGGGCAAGCATAGTTTTGTAGAGTGGGGACTTAAGGTTTATATTTCTTTAGTTGGCCATTTGGGGCCCTAGTGGGTTGTTTTGGTGACCTTTCTGTGACAATCTGGATTCTTAAGTACCTAGGTCTTTGATTCCACACCTGTACGGCATTGGCTCGTGAAACTTCCACAGACAATCTTATTCTAAGTAGTGCCATTTTGCATATTCTGGGAAGCCCACTAGTAGCAATGTGTGCCCTGGTTGAAGGGTCCCTATACAAATGCCTCTTGACCCTGTACCTGATTTTCCCGAAATGGAGTTGAACTCCTATCTTCATGTAATAGTCAGTTTTCTTGTGCTTGGGGTATTCAGCATGCATTGCCACATTTACCATGTGATGTCAACGATCCAAGATTATCTACTTCCTATGTGTCCTCATTCTGCTAGTTTTACGCAGCTCTCTATGGTAGTTGTAAACTTGCCATATTTGCACATCTTCTTCCTTGTTCTCATAGTTTCCTTATACTAATTCTAGATGCCCAATCTTCTTGTCTTGTCAAGTCGACCTATTCTGAAATGGTTCCTCCTTTCAGGGTTCTCATCATCCCTCGCAACCTAGAATATTACTCTAATACCTAGGATAATCCTAATGTCAGTATGGACTGTTCACTGTTATAGGGATTATATCTTTTGGTTTCGGACTTTATAAGGACTTGGTTACTTTCAGATAAGATGATTCTCTACTGACATGATAATTTCAAGGTAGGGGTCACCTGCGCATTTTGCTCTTTGAGTTTCAGATTCCTACTGTGAATATGGACTATCACCAGTGTATTGAGATAAATCACTTCTTGCTTCCATGTCACACTTAGCTGTATGGTACTCCTGTATCCTGCTAAACTGTCATTCTTATCCTTGCTATTATAATGTCCCACTTTAAAGCGCTAGATACCTGCTGGAACGAATATCAAGATGTTATTGAAGCCTTGTTGATTTCCATTTTCGGAGGCGAACTGTAACCGAGTACCTAGGCCCAGTCACAGCATGTGCCAGGAAATATCCTTATATTTCATCAATCTTGTCAAGCTTCTATATCTATGGGTGCCTTACCTTGTTTACCCTCATTGTGAGATGTAGTTGCCCTTTACTATTTGTAATTATTTGGGCATTTATTATGTAGGTTTTATTTGATCCTACCATTGTCTAATTGTTTCAATTAACGCCAGTCTTGAACAGTATTTTCAATTATGGTTTAACAAGGCATATTTTGTAGACTGGCTCGCTTTTTTCAATTAATCCATTTATTCCTTAGAGATTTATTCATGAGCTTCAATCTAATTTATATGCTCAACCTTTAGGTTGCTGTGGGTATTTTCCTTTTATCCGCCTGCTGAGTTTATTTATAAGCTCCTTTTTCGGCTGTAGTATATATTTAGCACATTTTGTTCCATGTTGTTGTATTACTGGCTTTGCATTCTTCTTCTCTCTTCCATTTGTTGTTTTCTCCTTTCTATAATCCATTTTTCTGATAAGCCTTGTTGTGCCTAGAAGGATTGTTCTATGTTGGTGGCCCTTCAATCGTCCTTAATCCATTGACAATCGAGGTCATGATTCATATCAGATAATAGTTACATCATTTTGACCAGTAGTGATTGTTGTATAAAGGTCATTCAGGCGATTCCTGCTACTTTCTGTTTCGATCAGTAGGTTCTCAAAGGCACGTGGATTGTTTCCTATCACTATCATGTATAGAACCTATTCCATCTTAGTTATGGCTTTTTATGTCTTATGAATAACGCAGAATCGATTTATGACTTTGGCCAGTAACGTACCCTCCCAGTTTTAGCTCCAATATTTTGCGACTACAAAGTCGCGGTAATTTTCTTATGGTAAGTTACTGTTAAAGCTGCTATCTAACATCCTTGCATTTTACCCATAGTATATTTAATGCGTTCTTTATCATCCTCTCGTTTCTACATGTTTTGTAAAACGTACTCTTAACCCTTAAGTTTCCCTACTGTGAAGTCCTTTGTACTATTAATCCAACTATGAATACTAGATATTCTTGCAGCATGATGGCTAAGGCTAATATTTGCCACGGTTAGTCCACCTAGGTATCCACCTCAGATTAGAATATTATACTTCGCAATGGTCTCACTAATGGCTACAAGATCTGGTAGAGGGTCCACTTCTTTGTTCAAAGGCTTGGGAATCGGCTACTATATTATGTGCATTCACAGGTGCAGGTACCATAGTGTCTTTCTATAATTCCCCTTTGCATCTCTATGAGTTACACCTTTCCCCAAGTCCCTTAATGGGACAAAGTGATAATTTTTCCCTTCCAGATACCGTGGTCTGTATTCTAACTCTGGGTTTTTCACTGGTTGTGGCTCCACTGATTCCTATATAGTAGGTGAGGTTTCAGCAATATTTAGTTGCGTCTCTGTTGGAATAATGAGTGTCGACATCCCTATAATATCTTCTGAAACAGTACTTTGCCGATAGACATTGGCCCCCTATTCATTCCGCTCTTATTCTAATCACAGATGGAGTGCTCTTAAACCCCCCTTGGTATACTAATGTTCCTCCTGCCCAGCCAGTTGCTTTCATAATAGTTGTGTACGGTGCTGTTCTAAGGGTTTGTCCAATAGGCGATCATGGTAACGAGTTCCTGCCCTGTAGCACATAAATTAGAATTACCTAGTGTACTCACTGGGTGATAGTTTGTAGTCCGTTGTTAAAGAGTGGTTAGCTTTACTTCTGATATTTGATCATTGCTGTTCCCAAGTTATAGTTTCCTCAGCCAACATCTCAAACCCCATATGGACATATTATACTTCTTCTCACTTAGTTTCTTGACTCCTTGGAATGCTGTTTGCATAGTGCTGAAGTTAGTGCCTATGTATTAGCTCTTACCTCCGCAGTTGTTTCTAACTTGGATTTGTAGAATCTCCTGCATTCTGGTCAGGTTCAGCAAAAGTAGCCTATGGCTTGGCCTATACGTTCTGCCAGTTGCAGCAATAGAGGGTTTCTTTGCTTATGAGGTTGAGGGCTACAGGATCGCCTACCTAGAGCGGAATCTCTCTGACCATTTGATTGTGAGATGTGAAGGAGCGCCAAGAGTGACCTGGTGTATCCTAAAGATGGTCGCTTCCAACAAGAGGCGTTTTTTTCATATCAGAGATGGCCTTGTAAGTGTCCAGAGTCAATTGTCAGAGCGTCATTATTGTAGCGGTCACGGAATGTCTTCCTGATTCTATGCTGATGGTGTTAGAGAGATCTGTGTAATGCTGACGAAACAGCAAGTTATGTGTACTTTGCTATCGGAGTTACATAATCATTTCGATGGCAAGGTAGGACTTTAAAAATATTGGTAGTATTATGGGCAAGCTGATTTGGCAGTGATAAATTGTGGATGGGTGAACCTGGAGAATTTGTGAGTTTGTGTGACAAACTCAAGGTCCAGAATAGAGACGTGGAGTACTTGGTCAAATTAGCAGGTGTTTATTGATAGATGTGGCTACGCGAGATGTAATTTAAGGATTTTAGAATCAGCTATAGGCTTACAGTATTCGGCAGGTTTGCCTTAGTAATGCCAAAAGTCATGTATTGAGCCTTGGTAAAAATGAGAAATGTCAATATACTGGTAAGGTTAGTTGATTCTAAGGGGAACCGAATCATAATAGGCTTAGATATCTTTCTTCGTAGATAGATTTGGTTTAGAAAGGATTGTAGGCAAAGTAGGTAAGACTCATTTAGTGTAGAAATTATAATATTCACAATATCTGGTGTCCGGTTGTTTAATGAGGGAATAATGTCAGAATTGATTTATTGATTTTTTGTTGATTATCTCATATATTCGCTGTTAACGTACAGGAACCTGCATGGAGCACTAGCTATGGCATAAACGAAACGTTAATTCCAAACGTGCAAAACAAAAGAAATAACCGCACAAGTTCTCCCCTAGTGATGACCATACCGTCACCGGGCTCAGCAATGGCGACTAATTTCAAAAAGTATAGAATGAAATAACCCCAAAAGAAATCATAACCGAAAGGAAGGATATGAGTATAGAAGGAAAGTCAAACCGCTCAGTCTGAGTCATAGTCGGGGGAGGAGGAGGCTGCAGTAGCAAAAACTGCTGGCTTGGTGTGCGTGAAGTTTGTGCGAGTGGTGCGGATGTATGAGGCAAGACCAAGGATCATGTCCAGGTCGGCCGACAGTGGAGAGTCATGGTCCATCGTAGACAGCTTCGGAAGGTAAAGCTGGCGTTCTCGGGACTTGGAGGGGCAGTGGAGAACTGCATGCTCGAAGGTTTCGTCCTCTGAGTCGCAGGAAGGGCAGGTGGGAGAGCGATCGGCATCGTTCCAAGAGGGTTGCGCGGCAAGATTGCTCTTGCCAGTGCGCATTTGGTGGATTCGCCCAGCTGTGAAGCGGTCGAGGGGCATGAAGGCATGTGGGCGTTGGGACGGCTTGTACTGGTAGTAAGGAGGGGGCGGGGACAAGAATGTCCAATCAGTGAGGAGGTCCTTTCTGCACTCCTCCTTCATCAATTTGTAGGAGACAGCACCTGGGATCGGAGGAGGGGCTACTAAGACAGTGCCCTGCAGAAGGTGTGAGTTTATCTGAGGGAGTTTGACCCCTTCCGCTGCCACCTTGACCAAGAGGTAGCACATTGCATCGATTGGTAGGTGAGAGCGGACAGCGGGTATGGGCCTTGGTTGGTTCCAGCGGAGTGGGATGTAGTTGGCCCTAAGGCCACGAAGTAGGTGGCGGGAGGAGTCCCCGGCCCTAAAATTGGAGTAGGATGGAAATGATGGGGGCAGCCGGGCTGCGGCTGGGTTGATCTCGGGGGGGGACCAGGCCAGCCTTAGTGCGGCCATTCTTCGGCGATGAGGGACGAGCGAATTAAGAGGGGGGAGGCAAGGCTCGCAGGGAAGGATAGATACAGGAGTCGATGAGAAGCAGTTGGTGACCCATCGTTGGACCTTGCTCCAAAAGACCTCTATCTTACCCATCATCGCAGCGTTGGGGACGAGGAGGTCAGCTCCGTAGGTGAGGATCGGTAGCATCAGGCCCATGGCCAGTCTGCGGTTCAGGTAGGGTACAATTCGTATGCCAGGAGGGGAGAGTTGCCTGATGAGGCCAAAGGCCCCCTGAGCGAGGGCTAGTCTCTTGATGAAGTGGGTGGAGGTTTCCATCGAGGGTGAAAACCAGTATCCAAGCCAGCGGACTGTGGAGGAGGGGTGAAAGAGACTCTCATCGACAGAAACCGGGGCCAGTGATGGGGGAGAGCCATCCCTGGGGGTTCGCCAGTGGATGAGTTCGGTTTTGGGGATGGAGAAGGAGACTCCAAGTGGGGTGGCTTTCCTGCAGAGGCGAGTGTAGTAATGTTGAAGAAGCTGTGTGTTCCTCCGGTATGACCCAGACCCAACAGTGACAGTAAAATCATCAACATAAGAAAACATAATCCCCTTTGGGATAGACAAGTGCAGGGAAGAAACGTAAATTAAAAATAACAAAGGAGAGATAGGAGAGCCCTGGGGGGCACCCACTTGAACATGTGAGAAAATATTAGGGGAACCTTGAAAAATCAAGCGGCATTTGCGGTTAGTCAAAAAGGAACGAACCCAAGAAACCATTTAAGGTGATACGCCTTTGGCGCGAAGTAGGGAGGATAAACAGGTAGAGGAAATATTATCAAAGCCGCATTTGATATCAAGGAAGAGGGTAGAGGTTTTGAGGCCTGAACGTTGCAGCAGGCGGATTTCGTGAGTGAGGGCAGCAAATGCGTCAAAGGTGCTGAGGCCGGGAAGCGAGCCACATTGGTTTGGGTGAATGAGACCCACGGTGCGGGCCATTAGCGAAAGGCGGGTTGCCATTATCCTTTCCAGAATCTAGGAAATAGTCTCCAGGAAGACAATGACTCGGAAGGAGGAGGGTGAGTTATAATCAGATTTGCCAGGCTTGGAGAGGACAATGCCATTGGCTCTTTTGAGGGAGGAGGGGTGAAAGCCATAGGTCAGCAGGGGACCTAGGAGGGAGGTGAGGAGGCTGGGGTTGATGTTGTTGATCCTTTTCCATATGCCATAGGGGATCAGGTAGGGACCAGGGGCTGAGCTGTTGGAGGACTTGCGGAGGACGAGGTAGACTTCCTGTTTCTGAAGTGGCAGGAAGTCCACAAATGGTCGTAGGATGGATGGCGAGGGTTGGGGGTCTTTAGGAGGAAAGAAGTGATGCAAGAGGGAGGTGTTGACTTCGACGGGTGTCGTTGCGTTGGGAAAGGAGGGGAACCGATCAGGGGGGCGCCCGCTAGCGATCCTCCGGGCAGCCCAAACCGATTTGGAGTCCAAGGAGGCGAGGAAGGAGTTCCAGTGTGATCCCTTTGCCCTTTTTATGGCCTTGAAATACGCAAAGCGGGAGGCACGAGCACTGTCGGAGAGGGTGGTGGAGGGGGACATGGGAGATATTCTTGCCTCTCTGTTGAAAGCTTGGCGCAGCTGTAATAGTTCAGCTGTCCACCAAGCCTTTGACCGGAAGCAAGGACGTTTGTTTGGAGTGTGCTGGGCAAGGAGGGAGGTGATGGTGCGCAGATGGTGGTCGAACCAAGCATTAAGTGAGGCTGAGGTAGGGAGCTGTGGAGGAGGTGGGACCGATAGATCCTATGATGAGAGAGGAGAGTGTGAGCCAATCCGTGTTGGTCCAGTTAGGGGTGAGGGCAGGCTGTCGTAGCAATAGCGTGGATAGGGCTATTGTAAATGGGAGATGGTCAGAGCCGGTGAGTGGGAGGGAGATACTCCATGAGCTGACAAAGGGGGCAAGGGAGGGATTTGCGAAGGCCAGGTCTAAGACTCCAGGTCTGGATGTCCCATCGAAGGGGAACCTAGTAAATACTTCTGGTGTATTTAAAAGTGAGTAGCCTAGCTCAGAGGCTAGGTCAAAGTCTGGGGAAGAAAAGCTAAATTCAGTATCAGAAAAGACCCTTAGAGGGTCAGAAAGAGGGTGATGGAGGTTCAAGTCTCCAACCAAAAGGGTGGGGAAAGCGTGTTCCCGAAATATACAAGATGGGCTAATTGTACGGGTGTGGCATGAGCGCCCGGTGGTGGAGTAGGAATGGTAAACGCGGAAGACCCGATGAGCTGAGTCAAACAGGCCAGAAGGGGAGTGAATATCAATTGCCATAAAATCCAGCCGGTCAAAAAAAACGGGCAAAAGTGCAAAAACTTGCATGAAATCAAGGAGAGCATAAACGGCCACCCCTGGTTTGGCGCCGTTAGTCGTAGGTGGGGAAAAAAATTTATAATAGGAAAATATTGGTAGTCGCCCCTTGAAGACAGAGGATCCTGCAAGGCGACCAAGTGTGGAGGGGTGGGCATAGCCTTGAGGCTATTGAAAAGGGACAGAAACACATTCCAGCTCCCAAGGCAGTTGTGTTGAATGAGGGTGAGGGTAGTGCCTGGCGCCTGCGTCAGGGAGGGGGGTCCAATGTGGGACTCATTGGCGAGGAAAGCCCGATGGGCCATGTGGGAGCGGAGAACTGGAGAGCCAGGTGGGGACTGGTGCAACAGATTTGGGTCGAGGGTCAGCTGGAGCACCAGTTGATGGGACTGGCTATCTAGGTGTTGTGAGATCCATGGCGGCAGTAGTGGGGGAGGGAGTCCTGGGTGGGTCGGGTAGGGTAGGCGCATCCTGGTCCATGACATCACCAGGTCTTTGTATACCCTCAGGCTC